>PVJH01012274.1:0-65126 GCA_004026705.1 Nesogale talazaci
TGTCCCCAAAGTCTATTCTTGGGATTTCTTAGGGACTTCATTGCTTTGATCCACTTGCTGCTCTTTTGCATATCCTTTGTGTCTCATTCCCTGTAGTGGGGTTAGATCAAGCACATTTCCTGCCCCGTGTCTCCAATGTTGTCCCCATAGTGCTGTGGGTCAGTGAGGGGCTGTTGTGTCTCATGGTGGGACTGCCCCTGTGGCAGTCATGTACTCATGTGTCAATTCATGATTGGGAAGGTAGGGGTGGAGTCTAGCCTGTCAATCTGGAGATAGTCAATGAGACCTCTGTGTGGGCCTGCTTTTCTCTGAGAATTCTGGGATATCTCATGGTATTTCCCATTGGAAATGAGAGACCCCAGACTCAGTGTCTTGGAGATGGTCTACCGATAAGACAACACGGCAGCATGATATAGACTCTGAGTCCTGGAGACTGGAGAAGCTGGAGAAGAAGGCCCATGGGCTTACCTTGATGGAACCAGACCTCTGGGGCTGGAGAAGTCATGTGGAGACTCTTGCCAGTGCTGAGATATTTGGGAAGCCACCAAGAGACCCCTGCCAGCACGGGGATGCTTCTACTGCTTCTACTGCCACTGGACACACAAGACTCTGCACCACTGGCTTGTGATTGTCCTCATGTCATTGCACATGCTTCATGAGTCAGAAGGAGACTTTATAGACTGGTATTGGACATATGGGCTAATATCAAACTTAAGACACTGAACTGGACTGGGTTGGAATGCTTTATCAATGTTCCATTCCTCTTGTATATAAACCTTTCCCTTATATCCATATGTTTGTTTTTCAATTTGCCTCTCTCATCTACCGGGACTAACACAGTCCCTATGGTCCTTTCTGTGCATTGGCTGTTCTGAGCAAGAATATTGCCCTCTGGGTAAACCAGGTTGCATTCCATTCTTTCTTTCTCTCTACTTCCCTCTTAGTTTGCTCTTGTGTGTTCTAAGTAGACACTCATGTCTACCCTCAGTACTGTCCTCTGCAGTTCATTTTTCTGGGGAGGGATTGGGGCTGACCCCTCAGATATCTCTATTGATTTAATCCGCTCTTTTCATATTTTAGAAAAGAGTATGCATAAAGTATATTCTATATTGTTATGATCTCATTAGTATAACAAAGGGAACCCTATTCTTAAAGGTGATTGCATCAAAGATGTGGTAAATAAGCATATGGAACTGTTCACCACCGATAACTAAGCTCACACATACCTTGCCTATTGGATAGTCTGTCTTTTATAGTCTCTTCTAATCAGCCAAAGTTGATTTAGTCTAAAGACTAGGAAAGGGATAGAGAAATGGAAGTTGAAGGACTTGACTTAAGGGATTAAAAAAGGGTTATTTGGATGGGAATGTGAGTATACAGAGGAGATGTAGGAAGTCGTGTCCACACAGTCAAGCACGTTACTGGACAGCTCAGGACTGACCTGGTATGGGGCAGGCAATGGCAGCTGACTAGGAGACTGGGGACACTAAAAGATACCTTCTGAATGTCATCATTCCCACCACCTTTGGCTTAGCCAAACATCTATTCTTGTTACGTTTTGTTGTTATGGTTTTAGAAGTTCCTATCGGAATAGAAATTCCCTCACTTGCCATGAATAGTTTAGTATGCAATTGTTGCTGTTCATTGCCTTTGAGTTGAGTATCATGCAAAGCTGTATTTTATAGGGTTTCTAAACTGTGAACTTTAGGAAGCCTTTCACCAGCCCAGGGCTCCTTGAATAGGAACGAATGTATCAGAAAGGACTTTTGGCTCCTCTTCTTCCTCCTGAGAAATTCTTTGAAAAGAAGAGAGTAGGAATTCAGGGTGGGAACAGGGATAACACTTTCTGAATGTTGTTGAAGTTTCAGGTACTGTGAGTTGGAATGGGTGGTTGGTTCTCTAGGTACAGGAATTCTAAGAATAAGCTTTACCTGCTTTGTCACTTTATCAAAGAAGAGGTTATGTTATGCCATCCTTGATTTATCATCTTCACCCCCTTAGTCTTTGTGTCATTGCACGGTAGGTGTGTATATGCTGTGGTGATCAAGATCCAAGTCAAACGCATTGCCATCCAGACAATGCAGACTCATGATGACCCTCGACAACAGAGTAGGACTGCCTCTTTGAAGTTCTGATATGTAGCTCTTTACTGGGGTAGGAAGGTCCATTTTTTTGTCCATGAGCACAGGTTGCTTTGAACTGCTGACGTTGTGGCACACAGCCTATTAAGTAACCACTATGTTACCAGGACTCCAGGGTGTAAGCTGTACAGTGGATGACAGAATGGGCAGGCATACTTCTGAGATAGCAAGGATATTTTCTCCTCCATAGGGAGAGTCGAGGAAGAAAGTGAGGTGGTGTTCTGGCCATGTGGTGGGGGTTCTTTGGATACAAGGAGCACAGACCACGAGCAGATAGTCTGCAGGTGGTTTAGGCCCCGTCAAGATTCTGGGACTAAGATTCTGTCCCTCCTAAGTTTGGTTCCAAGAGGATCGAGGAACTAGGCCATCTGGGAAGTGCCCTTATAGTGCAAGACTGAATGTTAGAGGTCATGGAGAAGAGAGAACCTGAGCTAGTCAAGAACATGCAGCAGGTGTGGGTGGGGAGTGGGAGCAGTTCCTCTCAGCATTTTCAGTGGAGGTGTCCCCACTGGTGAAGATCCGTCTGTGGGTGTTTCAACTAGTTTTAAGGGCTTAGATGCCCAGCCCATTGTACATATGGTTGGATCAATTTTCATATGCAGCCTCCTTTCATCTTCTCTAGCAATAGTTACAGTTTCAAAAGCCCACTGGGGGTCACTACGAGTCAACATTGACTTGATGGCAGGGAATTTAACTTTTTTTAAAAAAATGCAGTTTATGGATTCTTTGTGGCTTGGTGAAAAACATGGCTACAGGGTCAGTTTCTTGACTCCTTCAAGGAAATATGTGATTCTTCATTTTTTTTTACCTTCAAGGGAGTATGCACTATACATCCTTAAAAGGAAAGTAAGGTTGGAACAGACTTCTGCATGAAATAAAAATCCACAGGAATGCTATGGGGAGGGTGGCATGGAGGCAGGAAGGGCTGCTGATGGAAAAAGTCTTCTCATCGGTTGGTGGTGGGTGGTTGAATGGTCCCTGGAGATTGTATTTGATTTTCCTTAGAAGATTCTCTAAAGGAAACACAGTCTTTTTGCATCTGAGCCTTTGCCAACCAATGTCGGAGCAGTAAGCACTCAGAAAGGCACAAGCATAGCAGATATGAAACATTTACGTACTCAAAGGGTACTGGAAAAGCCTATTCAAACTTAAGTGACTTTGAATGTGATACTCTGATTATCTACTAGAGGGAATTATAAGAAGTAAATGGTAAGGCATACAGGGGAGTTTGGAAGGGGGAATGTTCAGAAAGCCCCATTAAGCCTGGGAGAGCTTATTAGAGATGCTCCCCAATGCTTGGATTCAAAGCTACATTTAACCCTGGCTTCATTGACTCTTCTTTCTGAGCCTTTACGTGAGCCCTGGAGGGGGGGAGTATTTCATTGCAGGATAGAGTTGTATTTGCTAATTCTTAAGGATTAGTAGAAAGAGTATTAATGAGATCTTGGTCAGGCCTGCTGTGGTTATGGGGGCCTATTTGGATTTCTTTGCCTTTTACATTATTTCATGAGACTCAGAAATCTATCTAACTTGAAAAATAGACACTCACTACTCTCCTCTAGGACCAGCCACAGGCTAAGCAGATTACTCTCTTGGTGCCATTTGGAGGGGCAGTGTTCAGTGCAGGAAACTGCGTAGACTGAATCTCAGTCTGTCTTAGACTGTCCCAAGTCTGTCCCAAGACAAGAGGGATACTGACTCTGACTTACAGTGCATGGGATCTCATACTTGGCAGTGAATTCCTTGATATTTGACACCTGGGACAAGTTGCATTAGGTAGACCAACCAGAGTTGAGACCCAAATAGATTTAGACTCCATTTTACCCCTTTCAAGCATTTGCGGGTCTTCAATACCTTCTATGCAACCTGTGCTGTGCAGGCATCGATGTGCTGCACCAAGAAACAATTTACTACCATTATAGAACCCTTTGGTAAGGTATCAGTTTGAGGAGGATGATCTGGCATGCAGCTTTTTCCTATAGCCTAATGCAAGGAGCCTGGCCTCTGAGAATGCTGATCTTGGTTGACTCTAATTCATGAGTCCAGTGCTGTGGGCTTTCAGAGGTCCACCAAAATCCTTTGTTGAACTCCGTGTGTGATCTATGTTGACTTGCATCTATTTGTGTTCTGCCTGTAGTGATGCCTCTAGTATGCAGAAATTGAGGACATAATGTCAGTGAAGAAGGTCCACGTGCTCCCTCAACCTGAATCAGTGAAATAGAAGAAATGAGCAAAGACCCTCTCTCGTATGTTCACATGCTTTAGCATGTGTTGGGATATGGAGCTGAATGAGAGAATGACAGCATGGATTCAACTTGGATTAAGGCTGAGTCTAACTGGGAGATGTTGGATCTGGTGGGCAATGTATAGAAACATGGCATGACCAGGCTAAATTAGCTTTTAGCAGCACTGAGAACAAAAAGTAGGAGCAAAAGATAGGACTATTTCAAAGGAAAAACCGTGGTTCTTTAGAAATTGGAGGAAACAATTGGAGGCTCCATCCAGCTTGGGAGAAATGAGAGTTACTTGTGAAATCCAATGGGCTCTGACTCATCGCATCTTTAGGTCCAACAGGAAATAAAAGCACTACTAATGCCCATGCCTTCCTCACAATTGTGGTATTTGAGCACCTTCTTGCAGCCGCTGTGTCAATCCAGCTCATGCAGAGTCCGGTTTGCCACCCTCTGATTTACAAGGATTCCTTTCCAGGTTCTGGTTTCTCCAGGCAACATGCCCAAAGTTATATGAGATGAAGCCTCATCATTCTTAATTCGAAAACTTCATTTCTTCTAAGTAGCTTTGTTTGTTCTTCTGGTAGTCCACAATACTTTTAATATTCTTTACCAACATCATAAAGCAGGGACATCAATTCTTCTCTGGTCTTCCTTATTCAAATATCATGGCCTAAGTCAGGTGCACTTTAGTCCGCAAAGTGACACCTTTGCTCCTTAAGATATTTAAACATTACAAAAGCATATAAAACATAGAGAAAAGATGATAAGAGTAGATGCTATCAGGGTTGAGATGGTGAATTTAGTAGCATCAATTTCTATGAAAAAGTCATTACAGGACAGGATGAATTATGAAAAAGAATTGTGATAAGTTGCATCCTTGATAAGTTACTTCCAAAGTCTCTTCTGAAGTGGGACTATATAAACATCTAGAGATTATATCAGATACTAACGTGTAGAAGGAAATTGGGTAAAGAAATACTTTTGTTTTTTTTTTTCAGCATAAACTGTGGCCCAGCAGAGATGGTTTTAGACTGAGAGGTACTCTTGCATTGATATGACCTTTAGTCAAGTCTGATTTGTCCTGAATGTTCAAATACATTCAAGGTAGAGAGCATGAGCTTTGAGATCAGTGATATATAAAAGCACCTTAAGATTTCAGACAATCTCTCTGAACCCTAGTCCACTCATAGAATAGAATGGAGAAAATACCTTAGGTCAGTAGTTCTCATTCTTCTTAATGCTGTCATCCTTTAATGCAGTTCCTCATGTTGTGGTGACCCCCCTTCCTAAACTATAAAATTGTTTTTGTTGCTACTTCATTACTTAATTCTGCTACTATTCAAACTCAGGTGACCCCTGTAAAAGGGTCATTCAACCCCAAAAAGGATCATGACCCACAGGTTGAGAATCAGTACCTTAGATGGTTTGAAGGATAAACTCATAGGTGAGGAAGGACTTTGTAATAAATACATATACTCTTGGCATGCAAGTTTCTGTCCTTAGTTCTCTTTCTCTTTTGAGGCCATGTTTCAGCTGTAGGAGCTATGGAGACTTTCCCTAGAGGCCTCTCCCTTCATAGTGGATGTGTTCTTTCCCCTCTCCAGTAAGACAGATCAGTGGAGTACTTGGCCCTGAGCAATAGCTCAGATGTGAGCCCTTGGATTTCCTCTTTCTTTTAATGTTTTCAAAGACCAGGAAGCTTTTCTCTCCCTGTGAATTTGGCTCAGCCACTAGCAAAGAACACAGAAACAAGCAGAAGCCAGGGCCAATTACAGTCCAGGCTGACCTGAAGACCTAATTCCTGATGGAGAGCTGGGGATTTTCTTGCAAGTTGGAGATCTAGGGTCACAGCAAAGGTTACCTATGGAGTTCACTGTATATGTGCATTGAGATGAAATGGATTCTTGGGAAAAGTTGAGCTTGGTCTTCAGCACTCTGGAGATCCATATAGCCATGCTCAATGTCTCTTGTCCTCATGTCATCTTTTGATCATAATTTATTAACTAAACTTTTGGTCTTTTGAAAGTTGTAACTGCTCACTACAGGTTGAAAAAAAAATAAACCAATGTCGAGCTGCTTGGAGGGTTGATGCTGGTGCTTTGGAGTATGGGAGATGCCAGCTGATAGCTCAGGAGGCAAGACTTTTTTTGGAGATTGTACTTTACCCCCCCCCCCCCCCCCAGAGAGTATGCATGTGAGAAAATTCTATGTGGACAAAAGGGCAGAGGGTAAGTTAGATTTTGTACACTTTTCACCCCATATATTCTATTTCCTTAAAAAGAACTAGAATCTTCATGGACTTTCCTCAGCCTTGGGGGTCTGGTCTAGTTCTGTGGTATGGACCTTGAACTTGAGCTTGTAATGAGAGCACTTTAATTGGTGCATCCACAGGAAAACGCACCATTTTTCAGCCCTTGCGTTTCTTTTCCTTTGGAAGTACAAGTGTCTCTCCCTGACCTTTGACCAAAAATGTCCCACAAGAAATATTAAGAAATACACATAATGGTCTTGTATAAGTGACATCAATCTACCACACTTGCACCATAGAGAGAGGACCTAAATAAGAAATACTTGTGTCCTTGGTAAGATGTCGGCAAAGAGTTCTGACATTACGCCAACTCATTTTGAGAGAGCCAATTCTAACTTGGTAACAATCCCTGCCCCTGCTCCATGGGATATCCAACAGCTCTGATTTTTCTCAGAAATATATCACTTCTGGTTGGGTTTGAATCGCCACATTTTTAGTTAGAAGATATTGAACCATCTCTACCACTCAAGGACTCTTGTTTTACTACTCAGTCCATGTGCAAAGAAGCCCAAGCACCCACATCTCCTTACACAGTGTATGTGAGATGGGACGGAGCCCCAGCCCAGAGACCCAATATAATTCTAACGAAGAGCCCACTTGTTTGGACACTGGCATTGGCACCTGGGTTGGTCCACATGCACGTGGGGGTGTACTGAGCCACTCAGGGGCCTCATTTCCCAGTACCTGATGCTGCTAATCAGTCAGCCTGACAGCTGCAGGAGGCAGAGGTCTGGGAGGTCAGGGATAGTGCTGTGCTCCAGGAAAAGTGAATGAGAAGCACGGATGTTGGTGGACAGAGATTTCTAAGGATACCCCATGGAGCTTTCCTTACACAAAGTGTGGCAGGGGAGGAGCTGCAGGCATCATAGAGGTTATCCCTTATGGGTATCCTTGCTATTCTAAATATAAAATATTTTTCTATGCCCCACATTGCATTCTGCCTGAGAAATTACTACTGTTTCTCTCCCCACCCCCACTGATGTTTTTTCTAAGTATCTCTTGAATTCATTTGTTTTGTGACTGAGGAGAGAGAAATCTTTAGAGAAGTTCAATAACTTTATATATTTCTATCTATAGAGAAAGCAATCTATGAAAAACCTTTCAAATTGTGCTAGTAAAATATTTCTCAGCTTTGCTACTTATCCATTCCACTTTGTGGTCCCAGAAATACGTCATCAGCAATTGTTTTCTGGGTTTGGGCGTTTTCCATTCTTCTGGATAAGATCCTGTCCATGTTTTCATTATACACATTCATTTCTTGGTACTCTATTGGACATAAGTAATCTTTTTGAAGATAGAGAACATCACTCTAATACATTGTAGGTGGCAGTGAAAATTGTTGCAAACCCCTTTGTAAAGCAATTTAACCAAACACACCAAGAGCCTTCAAATATCCATTGGTAACTTTGTGCTTCTTACCATCTAAGCTAAAGAAATAACTATAAAATGTGAAAAAATGCACATAGACAAACAATGCTACTTATCATATATATGTTTCTAAAACTGTAAACAGTTTAAATGCTCAAGTGAAGAATGTTTAAATAAACTGTTTAATGATAAACATCATGTTATATAGCCGTTGTGTCTGATGACTGCCACGTAAAAGCATGATACTTGTGACTAACTTTCAAATGAAAACAGCAAGACATACAATTGCATATCTATTCTGCATAAGACTATGTACCAATATGCATATATAAAAGAGATGAAGAAGGAAAATGCCAATCTGCAATGATGATTAGGTGGTTTGGATGCTGATGTAATGCATGAATTCTACATTTGCTCTTCCTTCTATTTCCTTTAAATTTTTCTACTGTTTTCCAGTAAAGACAAACAAAAAATGAAAGCATCATAGAGCAGTCAGGAGTGTGGTGATAAATCTTTAAAAACTCATACTCGGCATATTATAGACATTTTGCCCTGTATACTTAAATAGGCAACCACATTTATTTAAGAAAATGGTGTGGCATACAGGTAAAGGATCTGGGTTGGGAGTAAGGAGATGGGTCTATGTTCTGGCTCCACCATTAAGGATGTGAAATTGGGCAGGTCATTTTGCATCTCTGAGCTGCTGTGCCTCATGGACAAAAAGGAGGGATAACTAAGGGACGGCATTTCCCAAAGTGTGTGATACTGTACAGGAAAGACTCACAAACCCCAACCAAACTCACTGCCAGTGAGCCCAAGCCAACTCATAGTGATCCCATAGGGGAGGGAAAAATGACACTGTGAGTTTCTGATACTATGATTCTTTGCAGGAGTAGACAGTCTTGTCACTTGCCAAGGAGTGGCTGGTGGTTTTGAACTCTTTTCAGTTAGCAACCCAACGTGTAACCAGAATGCCAGCAGGGCTCCTGTGGAATGATCCAAGGGAAATAAAAAGGCAGATACCTACAGCTTACCCTGGTTGATGGGGGATAGCACAAAATGTTTTAATGGTCAAGGGTTTACCGAGCAATTATTTTCTCTGAAAAGGTGGTGGGTGGTAGGCCAAATAAGTTTGGGAACTTGTGTTGAAGAAATCTCCAAGGTTCCCAGGAGAACTCTATCTTCTCTTGATATAGAAACTAAACATGCAGAGATCTGAGACTCTGACTCCAGTAGAACTTCATTGAGTTGATCTTTTTCAAGTCCAGTAATCGGGCTACTACTTTGTGTTCTGACTGCTATGTGTTATATGTTGATATCGCTTGGTTGGCTGGTGATGTTTCTCAAGGCAGCAAAAACATTACTCTGAAAGTTGCAATCACATCAGTTTAAGCTATACTGGGATATTTTGAACAAGAATCAGTTTTAGATACCATTATTTTATACATAAGAAAATATCACAGAGGTGGTAGATGATTTGACATATCACATAACGAGGCAGGAACTAAGGTAGATTTTAAACCTTGTTCCCCTGAATCCCTTTTTTAGTGATTTTTTTTTTTGCTGCATATTGTTGTTTACAGGAATATCAAATTAAATCTAACTCATAATGATTGAATACATGAATAATTAAAAATAACAATGCTAGTTCACATAGGAAAACAGATTTAATGTTTCAAAATGCCCAGAACTAATTTCATGGATATGAAATTTGAGTTTCACAAAATAAAACTTACTTCACATATTTAGTTCTGCAGAAGTAATTGAATGTTCCCCAAATCTATTATTTAAGCCCTAATTCCAACACCATCTCTCAAACTTAAAGTAGAACCAAACTCCTTTGCCATTCCTTCCTCCATTCCAATCTTCCTGCTAAAATATTTTGGAAGCATCTACAAGGAGCCCTAACAATTTAATGGCAAGGTTGATGGCTTTTAACAACCCGCTGCTCCCAGGCAGAAAAAAATTAGGCTATTGACTCTCACAGAGATTTACAGTCTCAGAAACCCTACAGGGTCACTGTGAGTTAAAATTGACTTATTGGCAGTGAGATTTGGAGAGGGGTAGGTCACATTATGGGGGGGGGGGGGCTGTCCTTATTATCATGGATCATAGATTGCCCAGTGGAACAGGTCTGACAATTGACTTCACCTGGGGAAGTAAAAGATACTTCACACTGACTCCTCAGTATGAAGCATAAAATGTACAAGCAACAACTAATTATCAAATGCGGACTTGTGTTTATTACTCTAGATGCTGTATGATTCTAAAGAAGGCAAAACTCAGATAGACTAGAGACATTCAAATCTAGGTGGGATGCAGTGGAAGCAGACAGGTCTCAGGCTACTCCAGGCAAATCAGAACTGAACCCCCATTGAGAGCAGGACAAATTACCCTGACCACTAACCATGCAATCAGACAGGCCTAAATGTAGTTGTTAACCAATCAGTTGTTGGCAAATCAATTCCAACTCATAGTGACTCCGTGTGTGCCTGAGTAAATTTGAGTTCCATAGGCTTTCAATGGCTGATTTTTCAGAAGCAGTTTTCCAATTCTTTCTTGGGAGACCCTCCTGGCTGAAATCTACGTCCACCCTCTTGATTAGCAGTGAAGCACCATGTAATTTTCACTACCCAAGGACAAAATGGGAAATTATCATCCCTAGTTTTTTTTATCCCTAGCGCATGATAATCGAGGAAGTAAACACTCAGCATGGACATGTTGTTGTTGCTGTTGTTATTGTTACGTGCCATGGAGTGAGTTCTGATGCATAGTAACCTGGTGTTCAACAGAACTACACGTTACCTGTTCCTCTGCCATCCTCACAATTTGAGCCCAATGATGCAGTCACAGTGCAATCTATCTTGTTGAAGGTCTTCTTCTCTTTCCCTAGCCTGCTAATTTATCAAGCATGATGCTCTTCTCCAGGGACTGGTCTCTCTTGACATGTTCAAATACATGAGATGAACTTTTGTCATACGTGCTGCTAAGGAACATTCTGGATTCACTTCTGCCAAGACAGATTTGTTTGTTCTTTTGGCAATGCATGCGTACTTTCATGGACATACATACTGAAAACAATCCATGGTGGTGATATCCTCTCTTTTAGCAGTCTACTTAGGATTTAGCCATAAGCTACTGAGCAAATGATGCATTTCTATGAGTAATGGGCAGTGTGAAACACACACCAAGAAAGAGTGGACATGCCACATTCAGGGAAGAAGCTGTGTGTCTGCAACAGACTCCATCCATCTCTCAATGCCATAAATGCTAGAATTTCACTTCCCCATCCCTCTTCAAAATATGTCTTTATGTTGTCTTTAATAGAAGACTCATGTCTTATTGATCTCAGTCAGCATGCTGCCCCTGCAGCATGCAGACTCAGATGAGAGAGTGAAGAAATCAATTTGGATCTCAGGGTGTTGTGCTGTTTCCAAGTTTACTGGATTATCTCTCTCTCTCTCATTTTCTCTTTTCAACTATGGACGGACCCCCTTGTATCCTAACATTGAACAAAAACCATGTGGTTATAGCAACACTTCTTCAGGAAGATAACTATGGTATATACTACAATGCAATTAGCACAAGCCCTTTGGCTTAGCAAGCTCACAGTCAACAGCATTCAATGGAGTTATACCATTGGGCAAAGGGTAGTAATTGATGCTGATGAGAAGTTTTCTTCACAAAATGTCTTCTTTCTTGACTGCTTCTTCTAAATCCCACTGGCTCCACATCTCGATCTGTTCCGCTATAATCCATTTGGAATGGCTTTCTTGAGCTCCAACTTAGTGTCCACCACTGCACTTTATGCTATACACAGAGTTTTAAGGCAAGAACTTAGCTTTCGGGGAGTCACATATGACCCAATTAGAACTAACTATAAGGATGTAGGAGCTTTGGTGACACAGTTGTTAAACACTTGGCTGCTAACCCAAAAGTTGATGGGTCCAGTCCACCAGTGGCATTATGGGAGAAAAGACTTAGCAATCTACTTCCATAAAGATTACAGCTTAGAAAACTCTACAGGGAAGAGTTACTCTGTCACATGACTTCACTTTGAGTTGAAATTAGCCCACTGATACCTGACAATGACAACATATAGTTATAGGCAATACGTTTTCCTGATATGCATAAAGTCTCCATGACTTGATGACAGCTGAGAACTGCAAAAGACTGTTTAGTGCATTGTTGTATTCAAAACTGAGCGGAATTTTTATAAGACTTTCTAGGAAGTCAGAAAAAGGATAGAGAGTTCACAGTGAAAGAGACAATAAATCGATTGAGTACTCATTTCCTGGATGGATAGTACCATGAGAAAATGTGAGGAAGTCAGCATTTTTACAAAAAAAATGCCCAAATTTCAGTTTTGACGTCCATTAATTTTAACATACACTCCAAGAAATTCAAACTCACTGCCATTGAGACAATATTCACTCCTATGCTATTGGAGAGAATGCAACAGCCCTTGTGATTTCCTGAGAATTTAACATTAAAAAACTGCTTTATTAGCACATAATGATAATTTAACATTTTATGAGAGTAGAAACTTTATCTTTTTCCTGTGGAGCAGCTGGTGGTTTCAAACTGTTGACTTTATGGTTAGCACTTAAAGACAAAATCACTATGCCACCAGGCACCTTGGAGAACATGCTCAGTAGAGTTATTTTGTTATTTTAATTTATAAAGGGCCAAATTCATGTCAGATTCTGTATTTTTCAGAAACAGAAATGAGTAGGACTCAATCCCTGTTCTCAGCAGATTCCTTGCTGTCATCTACAGGGGAAATCATTAATTGTGTTCTAATTATTAGTATTTCAACTTAATTTCTGTAACTGGTGAGCATGTAAATTATGATGGTAGCACCAATGAATGTCTTTCTGTGAAAAAAAAGAGATGATTAGCGAAATCTTCAGAAAGAGGTTGACATTTTAACTTGAAAATTGCAAGATAATTCCCAGATGGCAAATAAAGTTGAAAATTGCTAGAGAATTCCAAGTTATCTCAAGATAACTCCCAAACGCACTACTGGCGAAGAATTCAAGAAAGCTGAAGAGCGATATGAAAGTACTTGGTAGGAACAGTAAGGGCCTCGTGTAGACAGAGATCAGGAAGGCGATGGCTAAAGATAAAAAGATTCAAAAGTGTAAATGGTAGTTTTGGCCAGAGAGGGATTGTGTACTTGGAGAAAAGTGAACGTAGAGAGATACTATGTAAGAGTTTAGTCAATAATCCTGGGGAATTAATTGAATATAGGAAGCTTTGTGTTTACTATTGAAACCTCACTCAGATACATGTTTACCTGGTTGAGGTACGCTCATCCCTTTAACGGCTAGGTTGTTACTGTTGATGTTAGGTACCCTCCAGGAAGATTTGACTTACAGTGACCCTGTGTCCAACAGAACAAAACGCTGCCGTTCCAGCGCCATTCTCACTATTGCTCCTCTCTTTGAGTCCTTTGCTGACGCCATAGGGTCAACCCTTCTTGTCAAGGGTTTCCTTCCTTTTTACTCCTCTATTACTTTATCAAACATAATGTTCTTTTCCAGGGACTGGTCTCTCCCAAGAACATGCCCAAAGTAGGTGAGACGAAGTCTTACCATCTTTGCTTCAAGGAAGCGTTCTGACTGTAGGCCTTCTGAGAGAGATATGCATGTTCTTTTTGTAGTCCGTGGTATTTTCAAAATCCTTTGCTAGGACCATAATTCAAATGCACTGATTCTTCCTCAGTCTTCCAACTTTCACGTGCATATGGGGCGATTGAAAGTATTCTGACTTAGGTCGGTTACGCCTTAGTCTTCAAGGTTGTTTGGTGCCATCAACTTAGTTCTGACGCAGAGTGACCCTGTATGCAACAGAACAAGATGCTCACCCATCTTTCACGGCCACACAATTGTTGCTATGCTGGAGTCCAGTGTTGTGGCCACTGCGTCAACCCCGCTCATTAAGAGTCTTCCTCTTATTTGATGAACTTCTATATTTCTAAGAACGATTCCCTTCTCCAAGGCTGATCCTGCCTCACAACATGTACAAAATATATGAGGAAAACAGTATCGCCATTGTTGCTTCTGGCTGGCCTTCTTTTATTTGTAAGCATCAATTTGTGCTTAAATATGGCAGATAGGTATTCTTCTTTGCTATACTTTAATTCAAGGACATTTCTTTGTTTTCTTTTTTTATTGCCCAGCTTTGGCATGCATATGCAGTGATTGAAACAATAGATGTGTGTGTATGCATAGATGTGTGTATTGTGGTAAGGGTATATGATCCGGATAAAATAATTTATTTAAAAAGAAGAGGCCATGGCTTGAGTCAGACGGACCTCAGTTCTCAAAGTGGTTCATTTCGCACAGCTGATGACTTCTGTGGAGGACTTATTGAATAGGAACTGTCTCGCCCATAAGATAATGCAGCCTCTCCTTACTGGCAAACTGCAACCAATGGTTTGTCTGCCAAAGCAATAACATCATCATAAACAACACCACCAACCCAAATCTGTTGACTTCAAATTGATTCTGACTCACATGGACTCTATAGGACTAAGTAAAACTGGCTTGTGTGGTTTCTAAGGTCTTTAAGGAAGTGAATGCCATATCTTTCTTCCAAGGAGCAACTTCTGTGTTTCAGCTGTTGACCCTTTGAGGGCAGCCAAGTGCTCAAACACTGGGCTAGCAAGGCTCTTTTGGCCAAGTGACATGAGCATACAGATTGCCAATCTCCTGATCTTCAGGTAAATCACAGACTGTGCTCTGGAGACTTCAGTGACCAAGACAGCAGTCACTGTCCAGCTGAGGCTATTTCCTTACTCAGCTTTGCAGTCTGATTCTGCTTCCTCTCCTCCTCTTCTAGTAACACTGTCTCAATAATTAGCTTACCTAAGAATCTCCACCTTGGGTTTTGCTTCTAGAGCTTCCAACCTTGGAGAGATTTGGTGAAGGGAAAGGTCAGATTTAGGATGATTTCCAGGTTCCATGTAAGATGAGTGCACTTTAAGATGGACAAACACAACATTAAAGGACATTAGAAGATCAGATTGGCAGAAAGTTCATTCTCAGTTTCTCAGAAGAGAATATCTAGAAGCACTGGGATATCTGTGAATCTGCCACCCAAAAAGGAGCCTTTGATATTATTTTCACTATCCATGACTAGATGGCAGTTGAAATTCTAAAATTGCCTATGAAGGAAGAGTGACATGAAAAAGGAAGAGGTCCTTAGAAGAACTTCAAGGAATATGGATATTATGCATTGAACAGGGAGTGGGCGGCTCCAAAGGAACCTTGATCTTTTTTTCATTATTATCCCCAGTGAAGTTGGCTTACATATTGTGTTATTATTCTACCAGTGTAAAAACTTTCAAATGGTGACTTAGTATTTTTGAAGAAGTGTGTGGTGTGTATGTAGCTATATATATAATAAAATATTCTATAAGAAAACCTTATCCTCACCATTAATTATATATAATGCAGGTCAATATTTTATTCTACTCTATGCTATTCCTATCCTGAGAAAACAAACGTTGGTTTGCATGCTCTTAAGTTGATTTTTTTAAGCCACTGATTTTTCATGACTGAGTTAAAAAAACACATGAGATGATATCTATAACCTAGAAAAATGTAATTTTTCTCACTAGTTGTCATTGTCAAAAATGTAATAGTACCTACTGACTCCAGCCTTAGAAAATTTCACATTTGATTTCATTTTTATATCTTCAATTACGATGTTTTTTGTTTTGTATTCTAATACTTATCTCTGGATGACTATTGCTACATCTACATACTTGCGTATTACTTCATTGTTAGAATGATTTTTGTTAAAATAATGTGCTTTAGAGTACAGCACTGAAGCTACAGCTTGGGGAGAGGGGCACACCTGATTAAAGCACACAGTAGAAATGAAGAGAGAAGGAGAATGAGTGAAACACAACCTGGACCACCCAGCCCTGAGGAGATTTTGGCTCAGAGCAGACAATGCACAGAGAGGACCATATGGGGGCCCTACATTGAGACATGACATCCCTTACTGAATCATCGTACTAGAGGGGACAACCCTGGAGACACATTGAGGAAATGATACCTGATCTGACCCCATCACACAGAGGCGAAGCACTAAGGGATGCAACAGAGCAGCAAGGGGAAGCAAAGTGATGAAGTATCAGGGAATACCAAAAACAGACTTTGGGGACAAATGGCACCCCATCAGACTCAACCAGAAAACACTCCTAAAAGTTAAAAAAAAAAAACCTGAAACTATTTGTAGGCTTTTCCTTTTTTGGTCATTGGCTTTCTGTTGTTTTATTTTGTTTTTGTTTTGTGGGCTTTGTCTTCCTTTGTTGTCTTGCTTGACTTTTCCTTGTTTTTGCACTTATCAATGTCTCTGTATGTCTAGTGTGATGAACAATTTAGAGAAGAAAACAATGGGACTGAAGGTTCTGGGGGGACCCAGAGAAAGGGGAGTGGGAGTAAGGAAGGGAGGCAGTGTCAACCAGCCCAGGGACAGGGGAACCAGTGAAATAAAATGAATGGAAAGAAGGGCATAAGAGACCTAGTGGGGCTTAATCAAGGGTAATGTAACAGTGAGGAATTACTCAACTTGAATGAAGGTTGAATATGATGGTTGGTCAAGAGGAAAGTAAAAAGAAATAGTGGAGAGAAATAGGATGCAAAAGAAATTTATAGAGGTCTAAGTACAGCGATCTACATATGCAAATATATTTATACATAATGATAGAGAAATAGATCTACATACTTACATTTATACGTTACGTATTAAGGTAGCAGATGGACATTGGGCCTCAACTCAAGTACTCCCTCAACACAAGGACACTTTGTTCTAATAATCCAGCATTTTGTGATTCTTACTTTTCTGGCATGATCTTTGAAGACAAAATGGGTGTATGATCAAATGTGATGAAGAATGCTGATTGAGGCTAGTTTTCAAAAGCTAGAGCATTTGGGGTCTAAGGGCTTAAGTCTAAACAAGCAGCTATCTATCTGAGAAGCAACAAAACCCACAAGGGAAAGTCACACCATGCTGTCTGATTATTAGGTGTCGATGGGATGAGGTATCAGGGATCAAAGTCCCAGAACAAAATCATACCAATGTGATGGGGGGTGGGACATGGAGTGGAGATCCAAAGTCCATCTCTAGACAATGGAACATTCCCTTACAGAAGAGTCACAAGGAAAAGATGAGCTAGTCAGTGTGCAGTATAGCACTGTTGAAACATACAACTTTCCTCTAGTTCTTTAATGCCCCCCCCCCCCACTATCATGACCTCACTTGTACCTTACAAATATGAGTAGACCATAACATGTACATTGTTACTGATAAGAGCCCTCAACTCAGGGAATCTCGGATAAACCCCACAGGACCAATAAGGAGAATAAAGATACCAGGAGGATAAGGGGAAGGTGGGAGGAGAAAGGGTTAATTAATCACAAGGATAGACATATAACCCCTTCCCAGGGGGAAGAACAACAGAAAAATGGGTGAACGGAGTCAGAGTATAATGCAAGATATGGAAATGACAATCGCTAATTTATCAAGGGTTCATAAGGCAGGAAGGCAGGGGAGGGAGGGGGAAATGAGGAGCTGATATCAGTACTCGACTAGAAAGAAAGTGCTTTGAAGATGATGATGGCGATATATGTGCAAGTGCGCTTGACACAATGGATGAATGTATGGATTGTGAAAGAGCTGTAAGAACCACAGTCAAATTATTTAATTTTTAAAAAAGAAAAGAAAGAAAACACAAGGAAGAAAAGTAGCAAAAACAAAAAGCTTTTCTATACTGTCATTACACTGTATTGTTACATTAATGACAATTTCTTCATATATGATTTGTGTATATATGAGTGTGCAAAAGAAAATAAATGTATGTTAAGATTTAATGCTACCTCTGAGTGTTTACATTTCAAGATTTTAACTTTTTATTTGTGTCTTCCTACAATTTAACTTTTTAAATTAAAAATCATTTTATTGGAGGCTCATACATGGTTTTTCACAATACATAAATAAACATACTGGGCCGAGCACCTTCACATATTCATGGCTGTCATCATATTCCAAACATCCGCCTTTCCCCCTTGAGCCCTTGGTATCAGCTTTTCCATCCATTCCCCTCTTCCCTTTATCTCCCCTCGCCACCAGCCCTCAATACTTTATAAATTATTATTGTTCTGTCACATCTTACACTGTCTGACCTCTCCCCCAACCCACTCCCCTGATGCCCGTCCTTCAAATAGGAGCTTATGTGTATATCCTTGCAGTTGGTTCTGTCTCTCCACCCCACCTTCTCTCCAGCCACAATTTAATTTTTTAAAAATAGAAGTGATTTTTAAATTACCAATCAAATAATAAGATGACAAAGAACTTAAAAGAAAGAGAACATTTGAAAAAATTAGAAGAACATTTGATTTTTATGTTGATTTACATAACTTTAATTTCTTTGCATAACCTAATTAGGTGTATGTATATATATACAATTATATAGATATAATGGTATATATATATATATATATATATATATATATATATATACCATTGCTTTTTTTGGCATTACTGCCCTCTGGTGGTCATGGGAGCTACCCAGCCTTGCTCCTGGAGAACTGCTGCTGGATGTGAACTCCCAAGCCTGTGGGCTGCACTCAATCACTATGCCACAGGGGCTCAGCCCCCTATTGCTTTTTTTTGGGGGGGGGGCATCACTGCCCTCTGATGGCCCCCATTGCTTTTATAATTAGAAATTTCTTCTTTGCAGAAATCAGGTAGGATCTCCAACTTTTTCTGGATTTTAGCGGTTTAATTTTTAATAACTTTTTTGTTGCCTTTAAATTTTAGCTGAACATTTTTGTCTCTATTGTGCAGCTCTTCACCCCAACAGCACAGTTGGCACATCTTAGGAAATGTACAAGAGTGAAAGGAGTCGTGCCTCTGATTGATCTGGGTGCTTATTAATGATATAAGTCCATGGGTTTTACCCCAGACCATTGAAGTCATTGTTTCTGGGAACATGAACAGAAATCTGCATCTCAACAATTCTTCTCCGTTCTTCTGCTCTCAGTAATTAATATTTATCAAAAACTTGGAGAACCATTCTCTGAAAGAGAAAAGAAACAAACAAATCTTTAAAGTATCAATGATAGGGCCCTAACCAAAGTCCTAGTTTAACCTTGACTAACTCTGCGCCTCTGGGCAAACTGTCTCACCACTATTGGTGATAATTTTCTTCCTCATGAAATGATTCCTTTATATTAAGTCATGTTAGCATTTAGATTGTGTCACATCTATGCGATGCTCTCGCTCTTAATTCTTTGTTCTAAAACAGAAATAATGCCTTCGTTCTGTCTACGTCACATTATTGAAGTCAAAAGAGTTCATTTTCATTAAAGCATGGTTGTTGCTATTAATGTTATCGCTGTGGTTGCTATTATGTGGAAAACCCATTTGCTCTTCCCCCTTTAAGATGAATAAAGCCACAAGACTAGCAGGTTAAAACAAACACCCATTTTGTGGGAGAAAAAATCAGGCTATCTACTTCCATAAAAATGAGTCTGAGAAACCCACAAGGCCAGTTTCATTCTGTCGTATGGTCTTGTTATGTCTCAGAGTCTACTCAATGACAGGGAGGGTTTTTTGTTTTGTTTTGCTGTAGCTCTAAAAGGGCTACATCACCTATGTAAAGAAATGTGGCCGATAGCTACCTGGGCAATTGACTGAAGATATCTTTGCACACATTTAAAAGAAAGGTGACACAACATATGGTGGAAAGTATTGAAAAGTAAAATTAATGTCGTACACAAGTAAAATTTTGCTGGAGATAATTAAAAAGTAACTGCAGCAAGATGTTACAAATTGGATTCAGAAGGGAGATATTGAATAAGGAATCTCATCGCTGACATGAGCAAGATCTTTACTGAGAAACCAAGAATATTAGAAATATGGTGACCTGTTTTCCTTGACTTTACAACAGTAACTGATTGTGTGGATCATGACATATTATTGATAACAGTGCAAAAATGGGATTTCCAAAGCACTTAATTATGCTCATGCAGAACCATTGTGTGATTTAAAATCAGAAAGGCATGAGTCAAAATTTTTTGATTATACTTAATCAATAGATTTGCTAAAAAAGTAACCTGAGAAGTTGAACTAAATAAATAATATGGTGTTAGCATAGGAGAAAGACTCATTTACAACCTTTGTATGCAGATAGCACAATTTTGCTTATTGAAAATGAAGAGACTATGAAATACTTACGTAGTAAGATCAAAGATTACAGTCATAAACATAGGTCATGAGAACAAGAATCCTCACATCTGAGCAAAGAACAGCATCATGATAAATTGAGACAAGATTGAAGTTTTCAAGAATTTTGTTTTTCCAAATCACTTCTTAGGAGCGAATCAAGACATCATAACATTCCCTAGTTCAATCATATCAAACAGTGTTGTACAACTGCTACCAAAATCAGTTTCGAATCATTTTCTTCTTTGTTGAATTCCTTAAGATCAGTGCCCCCCTACCCCACCATACTCCCAGAAACCTCTATTCTGCATATTGTCTCTATAGATCTACCTATCCTGTGTTTTCACATACCAAAAAACATAGAAAAACAAACCGAGAGCAAAGACTGCTACCAAGAGTGGCAAAATACGACAGAGATAAACTCCAATGTGAAACAAAGTTCCACTGAAAATAATAAAAACCAAAGAAAGTACAAAATGCATGAAAAGGAAGATCAAGTGACAAGGTTGTGACTGCTTACGTTAGCTTTATCATTTTACTCTACTATCGTCTCTCCAATACGCTGTGTCTGATAACCATTATATTCCCTTCCATCTATTATGGTGAGAAGGCAATTACCAGAGACTTAGTCCGTGAGTCGATACTGCAAATGTACTTTGGGTTTCCACTGACATTCATAGCCTTCTGCATACCAGTTTACAATCCTTGGATCACAGCTGTTGATGTGCTTCTTCCATGTGGGCTTAGTGGACACATCTCAGATGGTTGCTTGTTTGAGCACAAGCCTTTCGAAATAGAGGAAAGAACTAGGAGGAAAAGAACATGTAGAGTGGTCTAAATACAGGCATGTACATATGTAAAAATATTTATATGTAATGGTAGAGAAATAGATCTGTATTCACATATTTATATCTTAAGTACTAATGTAGCAGACGGACTTTGGGTCTTGACTCAAGTACTCCCTCAACACAAGAATATTTTGTTCTAATAATATGAAGACAAAGTGGGTGCAGAAGCAAATGTGATGAAGAAAGCAGATGATGCCCAGCTATCGAAAGATACAGCAACTAGGGATTTTTTTTCTTTTTAGTCATTTTATTGGGGGCTTGTATAACTCTTATCATAGTCCATACATCCATTCATTGTATTAAGCACAATTGTTGCCATCATCATTTAAAAAATATTTTCTTTCTACATGAACCCTTGGTAATTGCTCTTTATTTTTTCCTGCTTTCCCCCACCCTTCCTCCCTCATGAACCCTGGATACTTTATAAATGGTCATCATTTTTTCATGTCTTACACTGACCGATGTCTCCCTTCATCCATTTTTCTGTTGTCTGTCCCCTTGAGAGGGGGTTATATGTAGATCATTATGATTTGTTGACCCCTACCTTCCCAGACCCCCCTGGTATTGCTACTCTCATTGTATCTAAGGGTTTTATCTGTCCTGGATTGCATCTGGGGCCTTAAAGGCTTGAAGATAAATAAGTGACCATCTAGCTGAGAATCAACAAAGCCCACATGAAAGAAACACACCAGCCTGTGTGATCATGAGTTGTTGATGGGATGAGGTATCAGGCATCAAAGACCCAGAACAAAAGTTATTTTAATGTGACTGAGGGGAAGCGTGGAGTGGAGACCCAAAGTCCATCTGGAGACAATTGGACATCCACTTACAGAAGGGTCACAAGGAAAAGATGAGCCTGTCCTGGTGCAGTATGAATGAAATGAATGAGCACCAGTGAAACCAACAACTTTGCTTTAGTTCTTTTTTTAAAAAAATTAAATCATTTTATTGGGGGCTTATCCAACTCTTATCATGATCAATATATACATCAATTGTATGGGGTCCACATCTGCACATTTGTTGCCATCGTCACATTCTCAAAACATCTTTCTTCTACTTAGGCCCCCAGTATCAGTTTCCCATATTTCCCCTTCCTCCCCACTCCCCCTCCCCAACGAACCCTTAATAATTTACAAATTACCATTATTTTGTCATCTCGTACACTGTCCAGTGTGTCCCTTCACCCACTTTCCTGTTGTCCGAAACTCAGGGAGGAGATTATAGGCAGATCCCTAAAATTGGTTCCCCCTTTCTACTCCACCTTCCCTCCACCATCCTGGTATCACCACTCTCACCACTGGTCCTGAAGGGGTCATCTGTCCTGAATTCTCCATGTTTCTGACTCCTATCTGTACAGTGTACATCCCCTGGTCTAGCTGGATTTGTAAGGTAGGATTGGGATCATGATAGTGGGTGGGAGGAAGTAAGAACTAGAGGAAAGTTGCATATTTCATTGTTGCTACACTGTACCTTGACTGGCTCATCTCCTTTCTGCGACCCCTCTGTAAGGAATGGCGCTTCATGTACTGATGGGCTTTGGGTCCATCTGTACTCTCAATCTGTACTCTCTCTCATTTATAATAATATAATTATTAGTTCTTTGATGCCTGATATCTGTGCTTCTTCCATGTGGACTTTGTTGCACCTGAGCTAGATGGCCACTTGTTTATTTTCAAGTCTTTAAGACCCCAGGTGCTTCATCTTTTGATAGCCAGGCACCATCAACTTTCTTCACCACTTTTGCTTATGTATACATTTATCTTCAGTGATCATTTTGGGAGGCGACTATCATGGAATGCCAGTTTAATAGAACAAAGTATTCTTGTATTCAAGGAAGCACTTGAGTGAAGGCCCAATGCCAATCTGCTGTCTTAATACTAATCCTATAAGTATGTAAATGCAGATATATTTCCCCATCATCATATATAAATGTATGCACCTCTGTACATGCCTGCATTTAGATCTCTAAATATACCCTTTACCTTCAAGTTCTTTCTTCTATTTCCTTTTACTTTCCTGTTGTCCCACTATTATGCTCATCCTCCATTTGGGTTTCAGTATTTTCTCTCTGTTACATTACTCTTGATCAGTCCCCTTCAGATCACTGACACACAGTTTAGTAGCAAGGATGTTGACGCTTTATTTCATGTATTTTCAGGAGGTATCAGTCTCTGGAAAAGTACATCATGTTTGTAAAGAAGAGAGTTGGTGAAAAAGGGAAACTGTCAATGAGGGGAATTCACAAAGTACCTGAAACAATGGGCTCAAATATAGGCAGGATTGTGTGGATAATACAGAGCTGGGGGCGGGGGGTGATTGTTTTAGATCTAGTTGTTATGAGTCTGACGACCCAGTGATGCAACATGGCTTAGAATTTGTCCATTACATTGGCTGGCTTTATCCCACAAGCATTCTCTGCCCTCAGTAGGCACAAAGAACTGTTTACCTTTATTAGAAAGTGACAAAATGACAAGCTTCGTTAAGAATATTGACACTCTGTACTCGTTCCTAATTACTAATGCCTGTTACTAGCAAGAATGTTATCTCCATAGAAAGATCTCACTGTTCTCTCTATCCAAAAGCCCACATTATTTGAGGCAGTTAGTCCAATAATATTTGTTATGGGCCTTATATAGACTGTATTATATTTATTTACTGAATTTATGTATTGCGTGCCTATCCCATTAGAATATGAAATTCATTTAGAAAGGGTTCTTCTCTGTCTTGGCCACAGATATATTACTAGAGCTCAGAATGACATCTTCAGCTCCTGGAGAAGGGCATCACATGAGTAGAGTGCAGGGGCAGTGAAAAAGAAGCAGTCACTCAAGGAAATGGATGGACATACTGGCTGCAACAATGGGTTTAGGTGTGGGAACAGTTGTGAGGATGCCAAAGAACCAGGCAGTATTTCAATCTGTTGTGCAAAGGGTCACTATGAGTCCAAAGTGATTTGATGGCGCCTAAGAACAGCAGCGATTATTTCCAGTATCCATTCAAAGGAGAACTTCGGACATAACAAGTATTGCAGATGATTACTTGGCCCTCTGACACCAAATATGTTGGCTTAGATTTTCTATGAAAGTCCGCATGCTATCAGCTTACCTCATGATTCTGACTGGGAAATTCAGCAATAACTAGAGTTATGAAACCAAACTGAGTGGAAAATTGAGAAGGTAGAACAAGAGCAGGAGGACATTTGAAAAATGATGTAGAAAACATTATTAGAGAGGCCTCTGAACTTAGTGTGTGAGGCCATGGGTTTGAGAGCATGGGTATTTGTATATATGTATCTGTATAAAATTATACTAATGTGTAGGAGAAAAGTAAATGCTGCATGTAAGGCTTCGTCCATATCTGAGAGTTGTCTCAATACATTAATATAAATGTACTGTAATTTTTCCTTATGAATAGAGACTTTTAAACATATACTTAAATTCTCCCTATTTTCATAACGGGAAGCTATTTCTTCTCTCTGAGGTCCTAAGTCTGGCTGTGAACACTTCTCACTTTCATCCTAGGCAATTCCATCAGTTGCTTTCACAAACTGGGCAGGACTGAACTTTGAGAATCTCTTCTCCCTCCCTCATTTTCTCATTTGGTATTTGTGATAGGCTTTGTTTCATGCTGGGCCAGGACCCTCATTGAACCTCATAGCTCCCAAAGATGTAACCTAACACAATGCATTCACCCCCATCATTGGATTTTCTATGAGCAGACAGTCAGTCATAAGAAGATTGGGGGGAGGGGTGTGCAAAAAAAATCAGGGTGGAAAGTAACACCTTTACTTAAGTCACAACTGATGTACTTAAAAAAATTTTTTTTTTTGTGGGCTTCACTGCCTCTGGTGGTCATGGGCACTACACAGTGCCGCTCCTGAGAGCTGCCACTGGATTTGAACCCCCAAGCCCGCGAACTGCAGTTCCTCACTCAACCACTTACGCCACTGGGGCTCAGCCCAACAACTGATGTACTTTAATGCAGGTTTTCTTGGGCTTGTGACCTGCTTTCAATATCAAGGGATGCTATGGAAGATCTTGCTTGACTTTTGTTGGGTGTGGATTGTGTATCTGGCTTCAAACACTAGGAGAGCATCAGTCACTGGCACAATTGCTAATCTGCGGATCTTGGCTTTATTCACCTCGGCAGCTATAAGCCTGACGTGCTGTCCTTATATCCATTTGCCTTTACAGTCACCTGTATGTTGCCTTCCAGTTGATCTTGGGTTCCTCAGTACCCAGAGTTGTATAAGTCATCAGAGAAGCACTCAGCTTATCATCTGGTCCATGTACTTGAAACCTGACCTGATTTGACTTGAACGGCCTCAACTATGTGAACCATTTATTAAAGTGGGAGTTTAAGTCTATATAGGCATCGTGGGTTTTGCTTCTCTAGAGAATGTAGTCTAAGATGGTGATGTTTATCAGCCTATTTGTATAGGAAAGGAGTCGTTGGTGGGGCTATGGTTAAGCACTTTGCTTCTCAGTAGAAGATTGAGAATTTGTTTTCAGACTCGAGTGTGTGTGTGTGTGTTGTGGGGGGTGGGGGTGGGCGGGGGGTGTAGACCAGGCAGACTACTTCTGTAAACAGCCTCCTCCTCCTAAACTCCTTAGGGAGATGTTCAGCACAGGGTGGGTGCAAGTCAAACATGGATTCAATAACACCCAACAGCAACACTAACAATTCACATAGGAAGGCACAGCATGCTGCGATGCTTGGTTTTCCTTCTATCTTTTAATGTTGTAATGAAGTAACTCAGCAAAACCTATAGCACATTCATTTCCCCTATCTGATAAGGACATTGGTTTCTGCATCGTGCACTTACAAAACTCTGAAATCCATCACATTAAAGGAAATTAGATGGAGCTTTATTGTTGCGTAGGTTCTTCATTAGGAAGGCCTCATACAGGTTTAGTCTTAAAGCTGCGATTTCCTTACCCAGGCACCAGTGAGCTGTCCGTGGTGCTAACCGTTGACAGGCTAATTCCCAGTTCTCAGATGTTCTCTTTACCAATGTTCACTTTAGAAGATGGCCTGCTGGGCTGGGTTATTCTACTGCCAGATGCACAGTTGCAGCTCAATACTTCTACCTGTGCTGCAGAGAACCCTTGCTTTGCCGCTACTCAGTTGGTAGATGAGCTCACTTGAAAGGTGAGAGTTAAGAACCAGACTGACTGAGAACTTTAAACAAAAATTGTGTGTAGTTTTGTTACTGGGCTCCTCAGGACCAAACTCACTGTAATAAGACTATTAAATTCTAATACAACAATATAAAAGGAGAGTGAAAATGTCAATAAGAATATAATTTTTTAAAGACATGCTTTTCTGGCTATGTATCTCCAGCCCCATCTTAGTGAGATAGTAAGAAGAATTAACCCTAGCCAAGTTTCTTTTTGTTATTAATATCAACCTTCATTCCTTCATCAGTGAGAGTGTCAGCTAATGAAGTCTGAGACTCCACCAAAGGACATTTGTTTGTTGATCTCTCATTCACTTATGGAGAAGGATGATGAAAAAGAAAACATAGTGACAGAGAATGGTTAGAGTATGAAACCAGCATATGGCTTAGAGCTTATTTATAGCTCTCTTGGAATCAAAACTTTATTAATAGTAAGTTATATATGGAAACCTCTTAGTGCCCATCTGTCTGTTTCACTGGCTGAGGTCTTGGGATGTGTGTGTGTGTGTGTACAAGAGCATATGTACATGCCCAAGAAAGAAATAGAGATTCATATTCTTTGAGCTGTAATAGAAACAGCTTGGTTAATAGCATAAACTGAAAAATGGTGTTTTTAGCACCCATGGTGAATTTAACCTAATAATAGTTTCCATGTGAGTTCTAGAGATGCTAAGCTTGATGCTGAGAGAAAATGATGCTCTGTAAATAGGAATATGTTTGGAGCAGGTGTGGTGATGGTTGAGGAGCTTCAGGTGAATGAAGTAGAGAGGAAGATAGGAGGGAGCAGTCTGAGTAACTAGACCTGCCAGCAGGATGCTTTCATGCTGCTCAGTCCATTCAGAATGCAGCAACTGGCCAGTAGGATCAAGTTAAAGAGAACTGGAAGGAAGAAACATCCTTGAGGGGCTGTGGGTGAAGGAGATGGACTGTTCTTCTATTTCCAGGTTTTTCAGGAGATGCAGAGAAAAAAGGTTAGGAAAGCAAGGCAGCACTGAAGGTGAAAGGATCATTTCTAAAATAATTTCCTGAGTTTCTAGATGCTTAAGAGTTTGCCTGTGGATGTGAGGTGCTACTGCGTTGGCTCTGTCTCATAGCAACCTAATATACCACAGAACCCAGTGCTGCCTGGCTATGTGCCCTTCTCAAAACTGTTGCTGCGCAGAAGCTCGTTGTTACAGCCCTGTGTTAAGCAGTCTTCCTGAGGATCTTCCTCCTTCTTGGTGATTCTTTACGGAACACAATTCTACAGAGTCTGATCTCTCCTGAGGACATCTCCAAAGTACGCGAGGTAAAGTCTCACCATCTGCACTTCTAAGAAGCATTCTGATGTAGTTTCTTTCCAGACAGATTTTTGTTGTTTTTCTTCTGAGGCAGTTCATAGTATATTTTAAATGCTTTACAACACCCCTCCCCCCCCCACCAGTATTCTTATTCTGTTCAGATTTCACTTGTGTATGAGGCAACTGAAATCACCGTGCCCTGATTCAGGTCAACCTTAGTCTTCAGAATAGCATCCATGCTTTTAAGACTGCAACGAAATATTTTAAAGATTTGCCTCGTGCACTATATTGCTTGATCTCTTTATTGCTGCTCACATGAGTGAGCATTGATTGTGTGTACAAATAAAATTAAAAACTTCAAGCTTATCTGCAGTTATCATGATATTGCTTCTTGGTTCAGTGGTAAGGATGTTTGTTTTCTTTATGTTGTCGTGTTATCCATGTTGAAGGCTGTACTCTCTGATCTTCATGAGTGCTTCCAGTCAAGCCCTCTTCACTTATAGCAAGGAAGGTTGTTTAATCTGCATATTGTAAGTTATTAATGAGACTTTCTCTAATCTTGATGATACATTCTTCTTCCTATGATCATCTTCTCAGGTTATATGCTCAGCATACAGATTGAATTAGTGTGGAGAAAATATATCATCTCATGATCTTCATGCCAATCCCGAGAAACCAATTGTTGTTACTTTAGTGATAAGAAAACGATTAAATTATCCACTCATAGTCTCTCGCATAGTTTCCCAAAGTGGGTTCCACTGCCCCATGCTGGTGTGTGGAATGTTCTAAGGGCATTATAAGAGCAAATACCTACACTTTATCCTGGATGCTAGGCTGGAGTACAAAAGGTTTTCATTGCTAGGGAGGTCATGAGGAATTTTTTGTTAAGAGGACAGTAGACCATATAAGTTCGGGAACCTCTGGTACTAGGGTACTAGTGCATCCTGTCAATATATATCTGGAACATGAACAGAGGTATTTTCACTGCAGACCACTTAGCGAATTACCTTCCAGTGGGCTCCAGTGCATGGAGAACCTGTGAATGTCAAAGTAGAGCTATGCTCCATAAGGTTTTCTCACTGAGTTTTTTGGAAGTAAATATCCATTCCTTTGTTGTTGCTGCTGCTGTTCTTAGGTGTGTCAAGTTGGTTCCAACTCATAGTGACCCTGTCTCACACAGAAGGAAACACTGCTCAGTCTTGTGCCATCCGCACATTTTAAAGAAATGTTTGAGACTGTGTTAGTCTGGGTAGACTAGAGAAGCAAATTTTATAGACACGCATATGGATATAAGGGTAAGATTTATATACAAGAGGAATGGGACATTGAGAAAGCAACCAACCCAGTCCAGTTCAAAGTCATAAGTCCGATATTAGCCCACATGCCTGATACCAGTCTACAACGTCCCCTTCCAACTCACAAAGTCACAGGCCAGTGGGTGCAGAATCCCGATGCTGGCAGGGGTCTCCCCATGGCTCCTCGCTTTCAGGGCTCAGGGTCCATCAACGGCATCCAGTGGTGGTGGGGGCAACTCAGTGCTGGCAGGGATCTCCATGTGGCTTCGCCAGCTTCAGAGGTCTGGTTCCATCTCAGGGTAAGTCTGTGTGGCTTCTCCTCCTGCTCCTTCAGCTCCTCAGATGCTGCCATCTTGTCTTGTCTGTAATTTATAGTCTCTGAGACTAACTTCCAACAACTGGGGGGACAGCTTCTCATCTCCATGAGGGAAATATCACGGGATTTCCCAGAAGTCTCAGGAGAAAGCCATGCCCACACGGAGGCCTCATTGGCTACTCAATGGCTATTTCCAGATTGACAGGCTAGACTCCACCCCTATATCATCTCATTCATGAAATTAACATAAGCACATGACCGCCACAGAGACCATTGTTGCAGCCACTGTGCTAGTCCACCTTGTTGAAGATCTTCATTTCTGCTGATATCTTGCGTGTGCTCTTCATTTTCACACTCCTAACTCTAGGTCTTTGCACATTTCATCATAATACTTTACTTTGTCTTCTCAAACCGCCCTTCAAATGTTGCATGCAGTTCTTTGCCTTCCTCATTTCTTCCACGTGTCTAAGCTACTCTACAATTAAGAACAAGTTTTAGGATCTTTTCTTTCTTTCCTGTCATCTTCATGTTCTGTTTTCTTTACATGTGATGTTCTCGATGCCGTTCCGTGGCTTGTCAGGTATTGTGTCAATGTTCAAGCAGCAAAACAATTCTGCTCCTGAGAGTTTCTTTTCATTCAGATGGGGTAGATTCAAGGGCCCAGTTTGGCACTCATGGACTTGTTTTAAGTTTCTTTAGTTGCATAGGAGCCATTGATGATCTCTTCCCCAGTCTGTCCCTGGCATTGATTGATTATTGATATACATCCTACAGATATAGTCAATTTCATTACTTTGTATTCTATAAACAGAAGCCTCTGTGTAAAGCAGCCTTTTGTGCTGTTGAAAAATGGAATTTATTATGAAGAAATGGTCTTGAAAAATGCTATGATGCACTATCTGGCTTTATTTCTATCACCAATGCTGTATTGTCCATCAACGGTTTCTTTTTTATTTCCACCTTTTTCATCTCATTCACCAATAATTGTTAATGCATCTCAAATGCATGTTTGATCAGTTTCATACTAAATACATTCATCTAAATCTTCAGTTTCTTCATCATTATCTTTAGTACTTGATGCATACATTTGAATAATAGTTGCATTCAATAGATTTCCTCAAATGGAGATAGATATAATCCTTTCACAGACAGTATTGTACTTTAATACAGATCTGAAATGCTTTTTTTAATGATGTATACAATGCCCTTTCTAATGACTATTTCATTCCCACAATAGTACAATACATGATTTTCTGATTTCAAGTGGCCAATATCTGTTCATTTCAATTCACAAATGCCTAGAATGTTGACTTTTATTTATTAAATTACCTTTTTTGATGAATTCCAATTTCCTCTATTCCTATTTCATACATTCTGAGTTCTGATTATTAATTGATATTTACACCAATTTCTTCTCACTTTTAGTCATGGTCCCTCAGCCAATGATGAATGAAGGCTTTAATCCATCCATGTCATTATGGTTGATTCTACTTTGAAAAGGCAACTCTTTCTCAGTTTGACCTGGGGGGCGCTATCTTTGACAGTGTTCTGTTTCTTTTTATGAAGCTTTTAGTATCTGAGAATGTTTTGATTCTGTCATTAAGATATTTCATGGCTAATTCCTCAGAAGTGGATAGCCTATTCCTTCTTCCTGCCCTGTTTTTATTCTGTAAACTCTGCTGTAATCTTTTCAATGTGGGCCACTGTGCTGGCATTTGAAATGCAGGTGACATAGCTTCCAAAATTACAGTAACACATAAGCCACTAGAGTATGATAAGCTGACAGAGAAGTGGTAGTTTGATATTACAACTGAGCAATTAATAGTTAGATATTTATACCACTCATACTATCCTCATTGCATATTACAAACCATTACTAACTGGCCCAGGCGCTTACACTTAAGCTAACCTTATGGTTACATTTAAGTTCTCCTTTGAATTTATCTTTATGGCCATGATTATCACTTTGCGATGTGAATCATCTTTCCAACTCAATACACACTGGAGAAATGTCACTTCAAATGTTACAGGGTTCTCCTGTTCCTCACATCTCATCCTCATCCTCACATTTAGTAAGGATAGTTTTATTGCAGATCTACTCTATACTAGGTATTATGTGAAATCTTTGGGAGGCCTGATGCTGAAGTCATGACATGTTCTGCTGTGACCTGATTGGTCAGCACTTTGAAATTACTAGGTACTCCTCAGGAGAAAGACTGGGATTTCCACTCCTGTAAATAGTGACAGTCTCAGAAACCTACAGGGGGCTACTATAAGTCAGCATTGAAGACAAGGAGTTTGTTGTTTGTTTGTTTGACAAATCCTTAGTAAACATCATTTGGTCTAACCTTTACAATGCTTTCATGAAGCAGATGTTACCATTATTCTCATTTTAAAATGAGAAAGTTGAATTAGAATGTTTAGTTATATTACCAAGATAAAGTTCCAAGTTAAAATAATAGCACTATTTTCTGGGTAGTTTACGTGAAACTAAGTCAATGGACTCAATAGCTGGTGTATTTTTTTTGTTTTGTAACAAGGCATCGATCTAAGCATATCAAAAGTGCTAGAGCACTTAATGCATTCAACCCCATAAATAAGATACTTAAGTCTTCCTAAGAGGTCCTAGTTTACATTTATTATTCCAACCTAATTGCTAATTCTCACCCCTTCCTCATTCAAAAGTGTTCTTCTTTGAAAGACAAAGTGAATGTTAACTTAAGCATGCCTGTGAGGCAAAAATCACTTTTTTTCCCCTCTTATATGAATGAAAATGAGTTATAGAGAGGCTAAGTAACTTCCTTTAGCCCACCCAACTAAAATTTTAGCTGAGTCCAGATTCAAGTCTAGGTAGACTAGAGAAAGAAATTAATAAACTCAAAAATGTATATGAGCACTTTATATAAGGAGAAATTATACATTAATAAAATATCACACCCGAGTGCAGTCCAAGGTCATAAGTCCGATATTAGCCCATATGTTCGATACCAATCTATAAGTCCTCTTCTGACTCATGAAACACATACTATGATGCCAAATGCAGAACGATCACAAGCCAGACATTGCAAAGTCAGCAGAGGTAGAAGCATCTTAGCATTGGCAGGGGTCCCCACGTGACCATTCCATTTCTTGCGGCTACATCAGTGTAGGTCCATGTGGTATCTTCTCAGGGATGTCTTCCAGGAAGTCAGTCTTGTCAGTTGAGAGTCTCCAAGGGAGGGAGCTGAGAGAGACAGTATCTCCTGCCTCCAAGAAGGAATTACCTGATTTCCCAGAATTCTCAGGAGAAGGCCATGCCCACACAGAAGCCATATTGGCTATCTCCAGATCGACAGCCTAGCCTCCACCCCATACTCTTAATCCTCAAACAGACTTCAGATTAGGTGACTACCACAAAGCCCAAGTGTTCTAATTGCTTTTCTTTATTATCTTTATGCTCTCAATTATCTTCTTTACTTCCCATCATATTTATCACCCCTGCTCCATATGGTTTCGAGAAAATTCCAACAAATGATCATCCCTGTTCTGGCCTTCTACTCTCATAAAAAACTACAGTCTCAGAAACCCACAAGGGCAGTTCTAACCTGTTCTACACAGTCACTAGGAGTGGGAATTGATACAATGATAGAGACTGAGAGTTTCTGGTGTCCGATCCCTAGGTAGAGCAAGATATTCGAGGAAAGGTTGGTGATTAGAAGCCATCCAGCAGCAGCATGGAAGGAAGACTTAGCCATCTCCTTCTTTTAGATGATAGACATGGAGCACAATGCCACTCTGACAGACAAAAGCATGATCATGAGTCAGAATGGACTCAATGACAAATAGCAACGGGCTTAAAAAATTCCTCTCATTGGACTTGCCCACCATTTATGGACTCCCGCTGTATTCCAAACCAGCGTACAGTATGAATCTCATTCCATCAGGGCCACCTTGGAGGAAAAGAGGTAAATTTTAAAACAGAAGGCTAAAAACTATAACATTCTGGATACTTGTAATATGACACTGTATACATGTAATCCTTATAAGTGCTTTGTGGGTTGTATATTATTGTCTTCATCATTCAGATGAGAAAAGGGAGGCCCAGAGGCATTGCATAAATGAGCCAAAAGTCTTTTAGTTAGAAAGTGTTGAAATTGGAACTGGACTCATTTCTACCTCAATCCTAAGCCCATGCACTTTGATTGACCACATTGTCCTCTGCAACAAAATGTTCCTCAAGGTGTTGCCGCAGCCCATGGGCTATAACATTTTCATTTTAATAGTAAAATCCTACCCAATTTGAAGTTCATGTCATCCTTCTAACAGATTTGATTGATGTAATTTGACAATAATTATTTGGTTTTAACCTGGGGGACTCTGGGACCACTACTCTGTGATAATTTCAGGAATCACGAGAGTCTCAATAGGATACATGTCCCTTCTTAGCACAGTGAAATATAATCATTGCGATAACTACAAAAAGATCAAAGATAGGCTTGCACATGGGCAATGAGCCAGCAAGGGGCTCTTTCCCACTATTTCGCTAAGTCTCCACTCGGATCATTGGACCAACCACTGGCTCACATATAACACATACAGTAGTTTAAAGGCTGAAATAAGTAAAACTGTATCTGGTTTGAAACACAGGCTCTAGACACTAAGTGTGATGCCACCCAATTCAAGTGATATGCTGATTCACAGCGGATGATGTGTCTCCCATTTCATACTCCATTAAAGAAGGATGAGACAGGCTGGGTGTACAAATGATAATAGCATTTACTATTAACTCATTAGGTTCCAGCTATTCACTCTGTCTTTCTCTCCCCTGCCCTTCACTTCCTGTCTCTGTGAGACCTCACCAGCAACTCCAAGCAGATGCTGACATGTTGGACATGCATCAGTCATGCTAAGAGCACAGGTCTGTGGAGGGCTGGAGAAATGCCACTTCCCTTGCAAACCCAGGGAACCAGCTGTGTGAATCTTCTGACTCCTCCTTTGGGAGATGAGGCTCTGAGTTCCTCTCTCTGTATTCCTTAATGAGGCAGCTATGCTGAGGGAGTGATCTGTATGGGGATTGTCAGAGCATAAAAGATACCATGTGGGTGGTTTGAGAGGAAAATTAAAGGTTTTTTTTTTTTTTTTTGGTTCTCTGGCAGCTAATGAAATCAGAAAAATGGAACTCACCCAAAGTTGAGAGAATGGAGGAAATAACCAGAATACATTTTTAAAAAAAATCAAAGCAGCTCACTGAAATGTCAAAATATCTTTTCATTCAGGTTAAACAAAGGGAAGAAATAATGTGGTTTTAGTCACATTTGTTGGCCAAAATTCTAGAAACTGTGCTTATCCTATCTATTATTTTTACAGTAGGTTTGCCACTCAAATTGATTATAAAACTAAACTCGCTTAAGATGTCAACGTGAGTTAAGACTGACTACAGAAATATGACATAAGCCTGAGAGGCAGACCCCAATTCTAATTGCATGGATAGTACCCCTGCCCCCAGAAAAATTCACTTCAGAGGGAGAGGGACCTGTCTGATCAGACCACACAGGAGCAAATGTAGGAGGAAGAAGGGATAGAGGAGCACATCCTGGCCCAGCAAGCCCTGGGAACAATATTCCTGCTCAGAGCATTCAGTGCACAGAGAGGACTATATGTACAGCCTCACCATAAGAACTGATGCCCCTCAGTAACCAATATCGCTTCAGGGCACAACACTGGAGACACAGTGTGGAAATTGTGCTCTGCTCTGACCCCACCACACAGAGGTGAAATACTAAGGGCGTGCAACAGAACAGCAAGGAGAGCAGAGCGACAAAGTCCTCAGGGAATACCGAAAATAGACTTTGGGGCCAGGGTGTGGCATCCCATCAGACTCAACTCTCCTAAAGGTCAGCAAACAGACCGGGAACTATTTATTGACCTTTTTTTTGTCATTGGCTTTTTTTGTTGTTTTCTTTTCTTTTATTGCTTTGTTTCACACTGTCTTGTGAATATTATTTCTGTATGTCTATCTAGATAAAATAGGTGGGATAAGCAATGTGGAGGAGAAAACAATTGGACCAATGGTTCTGTGGGGCATGGGAGAAGGGAGGGGGAAAGGAAGTGGGTGTTAACAAACCTTAGGGAAATGGGAACAACAAATGATCTAAAATTGATGGCAAGGAAGGTATAGAAGACCTGGTAGGGCTTGATTAAGGGCAGTGTAACCAAGAGGAATTACCAACGTCTGAATGAATGCCAAACATGATAGTGGGACAAGGGGAAAATAAAAGGAAGTAGAGGAAAGAACTAGAAGGCAAAGGGTATTTATAGAGTTCTAAATACATATGTAAATATATTTATATATGGTGATAGGTAAATAGATTCATGTGCATATAAGTTAGCAGATGGACATCAGGTCCCTACTCAAGTACTCCCTCAACTCAAGAACACTTTGTACCTAATAATCTGACATACTGTGATGCTTGCCTTATTGAAAAGATCACTGAAGACAAAATGGGTGTATAAGCAAAAGTGGTTAAAAAAAGCTGATGGTAGCCAGCAATCAAAAGATAAAGCATCTGACATCTTAAAGGCTTGAAGATAAGCAACCCAACTAGAGAAGCAACAATGTCCACAAGGACGAAGCACACCAGCCTGTGTGATCATGAGGTGTTGATAAGATCAGTTATCAGGTAGGCAACTGGACATCCTCTTACAGAAGGGTCTTGGGAAGAAGACAATTAGAGTGCAGTATAACATCGCTGAAACAGACCATTTTCTTCTGGTTCTTTAATGCCCCTCCCACACTATCATGACGCAATTCTGCCTTACAAACCTGGCTAGACCAGAGCACACACACAGGTACAGATAAGAGCTGGAAACACAGGGAACACAGCATAGGTAACCCTCTCAGGACTGATATTGAGAGTAGCACTACCAGGAGGATAAGAAGAAGGTGCAGGGAGAAAGAAGTAACTGATCACACTGATCTACATATAACGCTGTTCCAGGGGGATGGACACAGAAGAGTGAAGAAAACATTGAGGAGTGCAAGACATGAAGAAAATTATGAATTATCAAGGTTTCATGTGGGAGGAAGGGTGAGGGAGGGAGAGAAAAAGATGAGAAGCTGATACCGGCAGCTCAAGTAGAAAGAAAATGTTTTGAGAATGATGATGGCAACATATGTACAAATATGCTTGACAAATGGATAGGTGTATAGATTGTGATAGAGTTGTATGAGCCCCCAATAAAATTATTTTTCATTATTTTATTTATTTATTAAATCATTTTATTGGGGGCTCGTACGTCATTTTTCACAATACGTAAATACATATACTGTGCCAAGCACCTTCGGATGTCTGCTGTTGTTATCATTCTTCAAAAATCTGCTTTTTCACTTGAGACCTTGATATCTGCTTCCCATCCTTTCCCCTCTCTCTGCTCTCCCTCCCCCACCAACGCTCAATACTTTGTAAGTTATTATTGTTCTGTCAGATCTTACACTGCCCAACCTCTCCCCCAACCCACTCCTTTGATCTTTGTCCTCAGACAGGAAGGTTATATGTAGATTCTTGTAGTTGGCCCCATCTCTCTACCCCACCTTCTCTCCACTCATCTGGTAGCTCCAATCTCACTATGGGCCCCAAGGGACCCATCTGTCCTGGATTCCCCATATCTCCAGCTTCCCTCTCTACCACTGTACCTTCTCCAGTCCAGCTGGATTTGCAAGGTAGAGTTGGGACCATGATAGTTGAGCGGAGAAAGCTTTCAAGAACTAGAGGAAAGTTGTATGCTTCATCACTGCCTCGCTGCACCTTGGCTGGCCTGTCTCCTTCCTGTGACTTCCCTGTAAGGAGGTGACCAATTACCTACCAGTGGGCCTTAGGTTCTCACCCTGCTTTCTCCTTCATTTCTAATGATGTGATTCTTGTTCTTGATGCTTGTTACTGCTCCGTTCGGCCCCTCTTGATTATACAGGCTTGTGTGCTTCTTCCTTGTGGGCTTTGCTGCTTCTGTGCTGAATGGCCACTTACTTGTTTACCTTCAAGACTTTGAGACTCCAGACACTTTTTCATTAGGTAGCTGGGTACCATCTGTTTCTTCCACTCTGTTTGCCTCTGTATCCATTCGTCTTCAGTGATCATATCAGGAATCAATTGATCAATTGATTTTGATCTTTGTTCTTTCTTGTCTGATACCTAATTGTTTCAACACCTCATGGTCGCACAAGCAAGTGTGCTTCTTTTATGGTGGGCTTTGTTGCTCCTGAGCTAGATGGCTGCTTGTTTATGCTCAAGCCTTTAAGACCCTAGACACTGTATCTTATGACAGCTGAGCACCATGAGCTTTCTTCACCACTCTTGCTCATGCTCCCACATGTCCTCAGTGGACGCCTTGGGAAGGTGAGCACAGAGTGATAAGTTTTTTCCCCCAATTTGATGCCTGATACCTAATTCTTTCAACACCTCATGGCCACATTATCTGGCGTGCTTCTTCTGTGTGGGTGTGGCCACTTATCAGGTAGATGGTCTTTTGTTTATCTTCAAGTTTTTAAGACCCAGATGATATAACCTTTGTTAACTGGGCAACATCAGCTTTCTTCACCACATTTGCTTATGCACCCATTTTACTTCAGTAATCGTATTGGGGCAGTGAGTATCATGTGATACCAGATTCATAGAAGAAAGTATTCTTGCATTAAGGGAGCACCTGGGTGAAGGCCCAAGGTCCATTTGCTACCCCAGTACTTATCCTATAAATATGTTCTTAATTTTATTCCCTCCTTATCATAGATAATTATATTTATATATGTACATGCCTATGTTTAGATCTCTGCAAGTGACCTTTGCCTTCTAATTCTTTCCTCTATTTCCTTTCATCTCCCTCCTGTCCAAAATGATTTTCTGTCATGCTCTTTCCAGATCTTTGTTGTTCCTTTGAGTCTTACTAAACTTTTAACCTAACTAAATACATACTCATTTCTTTTTTGGGGGGAGGGGCAGGGTAGTGTCTCAGTTTAGATGCTGTTTCTTTGCAGAAGGTTTTCTGACTTCAGTCTCAGTTAAATTCCCTTGTTTTTCAGCACCTTGTATTGTGTATCTCTACTGGTAACGGGAGACTCATCATCATTCCATTTGTAGTTGACTGAACCTTGTCTTTACTTTTATTATTGCTACATCTTCAACTGAAGTGGAGCATATAAACTTATATCCTAGGTATTAAGGAAATGGCTATTTTTTATGAGACAATCGTGGTTTGTTATAGAAAGAATAAGAAATTGAAGAGAAACGGTGTCATATTCATCATCAAAAAGAACACAAAATCTTGTTTGAGTCACATTATATATACATACAGACATATATATTGTTCACTATATAAGTGTTAGACTGCTAACTTCAAGGTTGACAATTCAAACCCATTAGCCACTTTTTAGGAGAAAAATTAGTTTATCTGTTCCCTTCAAGATTAAAAACAAACTTGGAAATCCTATGCAGGGTTAGTATGAATCAGAATTGGATCAGTGGTCATGTGTACATGGAAGATCAGTTAATCCACCTATAATTCAAATTTATACATCATTCGCTAAAGCCAATCATGAAAAAATGGAAGAACTCTACCACCTGCATTGATCCTAAATTGATCAAACATGCAATCAAAATGCATTTGTAATTATTGTTGATTAGAATGTGCAAGTTAGAAACAAAGGGGAGGGTTTAGCAGTTGGAGTGTGTGTGTGTGTGTGTGTGTGTGTGTGTGTGTGTGTAAATCAGAAAGGGGCTGATGGGCTAAGCTGGAGAACACATGATAGAAATTTGCATGAATAATGACTCCTTCATTGCAAATACAATATAGATGATGACTATACTTATGGTTCTCACTTGGGAAAAATACACAAAAGTACAATTAAATACATATTTTGAAGGGATAAATATAGAAGCTTAACATCATCAGCCAAAACAAAACCAGGGGATGATACTGGAAAAGATCAATTGCTCATATGTAAGTTCAGTTTGAAGATGTATATATTGAAACAAGTCTAAAAAACTCAAAATATGACCTTGAAGTATGTAAAATAAATGGAAGAAATGATGACATAAAGGAACTGAATAGATCATTTCAGAGGACATTTGGAAAACAAAGTGAAGCATGATAATGAAATATGCAGACTTAAAAACTAACAAGGAAGAACACATTAAGCATATCTCAATTTGAAATAACTGAAAAAGTAATTCAAACGTGGAATTACAGTATTGAAGGATTCTATTGGCAAAATCTTGAATAATTCAGGAACCGTCAAAAGAAGATGGAAAGAATAGACATAGTCATGGTACTAAACATAATTGGTCAACATTCAATCATTTCAACAACCAATGTTTTAGAAAGAACAGGTCTAGTGTGCACTAAAGACATTAGCAATAAAACAAAGCTCCAAGAATTGACAAAAGCAACAATTGTAATGTTGCAAAAACCAGTGCCATATTGGAAGTACTCAATTTGCTATGCTGATTTGAAGAGATTCTTATTAGTGCCAATTCCAACTAAAGATGTCCCAATAGAAAGCACACATTTTCTTTGGGGGGGAGCATCCCTGCCCTCTGGTAGCAGTGGGAGACCCAACCTTGCTTCTGGAGAGCTGCTGCTGGATTTGAACCACCAGCCCTGTGGACCGTAGTCCCTTGCTAAACCTCTACACCACCGGGGTTCAGCCCCTACATTTTCTAGAAATATCATTAATATCGTTTGTAAGTCAAATTTTGCAGAAGGTCATCTAATATTGGGTGCAGTAGTACATTAGCAGAGAGCTGCCCAAAATGTAAGGTGGGTTTCTGAGAGGACTTGGGATGAGAAATATCGTTGCTAGCATCAGATGAATCTTGACTAAAAGTAGAGCATGTCAAAGCAAGGGAGATTCCAGAACACTGTGCTCACTTGGAAAACTGCACACAGACCAAATGGCAGTTTTTAGAACAGAATAAGGAAATACTGTATGGTTTAAAATGAGTAAAAGTGTATGTGAGGGTTGTATCCTTTCACCAGGTTTAAATCTGTATGCCAAGCAAACAATTTGAGAAGCTAGTCTATATAAAGAATTACAAGATTTATTAATAGTCTTCTATATGCATAGGACACAACCTGACTTGCTGAAAGCCAAGAGAACTTGCAGTACCTCTTAATGAAAATCAAAAATTTCATCTTACAGTATGGATTGCAGATCAATGCAAAGAATAATAATAATTCTCAACTGCACAATAGATAATATTATGGTAAAGAGGGAAAATATGGACTTCAAAGTTTTCACTGCTTGGATCCACAATTAATCCTCATGATTGCAGCACTGAATCTGCTACATAAAACTTCTTTAAAGTGTCGAAGAGGGAAGATATCAATTTGAGGGCAAAAAGGTCACAAGCCGTAACATTTCCAAACACCTCATATACATATGAAAGCTAGACAACAAATAAGGAAGACTGCAGAAGACTTGTAAATTTGAATTATGGTGTTGATGAGGAATATTGAAAGCACTGTGGACTTCTAGAAGAACAAACAAATTGGTTTTGAAAGAAGTGTAGCCACAACACACTTTATAAGACAAAGGGTGAGACTGTCTCAGCTATGTTGGATTTTAAGAGAAACTAGACCCTAGTGAAGGACATTAGGCTCATTTAAGTAGAGGGTTAGCAAAAAGACTAAGATCCTTGACAAGTTGGACATATTCAGTGACCATAACAATGGGCTCAAATATAAAAACAATTGTAAGAATAGTATAAAATTAGGCAGTGTTTGGTTCATAATGCCACTGTGAATTGAAACTGGCTCAGAGGTACCTAGTGATTAAGATATCTTCAAGCCTGGTAGTGTTTGATACACAGTAGATAATAAATACTTACCTCATGATGCCAGTGTCAACCTGACCCCAATCCTTTAATGCTTACATTTTTCTTTCATATGTCTCTGTATTTAAAAATGCACCATGTCTAACTTCCCCTAAAAGTTTGGCTTCCTGAAACAGTATCCAGGTGGGATCTTTTAACCCGAATAGTAGACACATAGACTCACATGTGAAGGTCACAACACCAAAGAGATCTGGAAGACCTAGCTGGATGCCAAATTGAAATGAATGAAAATGATTAAATCTGTGTTTGAGCGTCATCTGAGGGATGGAAATAATTAAGAGGTTCAAGACAACACTGCGAAAAATTATTTAAAAATGTAACCAGGTAAACTGGTGTGATTCCTGAAGGTTTGGGAAAGAGGCACAGCATAGGTGCATTGGTGAGTTACTTGCAAAAGTTCCCATGGATGCGCAGAAGGAACAGGCACATTAAGATTTTTCTGTGGTTGCTGTGGTAGTGGAAGTGTCACTGTGTGCTTTGTATTTCAATTTCCTCTTCTAGATTTTGAACTCTGCAGAAAAAGAGCTCTATTTTAATCAACTTTTTAATCTAAAGATCATAATAGAGTAAGTTCTTAATACCATATGTAGAGTAAGTTATTATTCTCATCTAAAACCTGATTGTTCACAGCTTTAGTTACAAAAAAAATACAGCTCTGTGCACTGATTAGAAAGGTTTGCTAAGAATAGGCTGAACTTGACATGTTATTTTGAAATGCAAGCTTTGTGAATTTCAATTTATGAAATCTGAACAAAACTTCAGTGTATTAGTGCCTTGTAATCAAGAAATAACCTGCTAGTTAAATAAACCATTAGCTTTGAAAATCGAAGCATAAACAGATAAACTTGCAATCTGGGCTTTCCTGCTGGGGCCATCAGCCCAAGAATTAGCAAATTAAACAGAGTGCTGAATGAGTTGTTTTAGGATAACTTCAATTGGAAGTAACTCCAAAGACAAGTGGAGCACTTTGTCACAGTCAAAGGTTACAAAACACGAATAAACTATTTTGCATGACGGAAGCAGTTATTGCTATTATTGTACTATCATCTGGTTTCACTCTAGTGGCATATCAGTATGGTGGAGGGGAAGACAGGAGTGGTTTTCTCTAGATATGAGCAATCATAAGGGGAATGTAGTATACAGATAACAAATGTAAATGCACTGTGCAGTGACAACACATCTGTACATCTAGAGTGGTCCTAAGAAGAGATGATGAGCCTTTGTCCCATGAATGTTGAGCATGTTATTGGAAGATAGCAGTCCCTGGAAAAGGACATGCTTGGTAAGGAGAGGGTCAACGGGAAAAAGAAGATACTTGATGAAATGTTCTGGGATAGTGGTTGCAACAGTGGACACAATAATTTGAAGGGTGCGGCAGGTCCAGGCAGAGTTATGTTTTGTTGTATATAGCATCAATATTAGTCAGAATACACTGGAAGGCACTTAACAACAATGACAACAATAATAGCATGTGTTGGCAATTCAAACCAACATCAATGATAAAATACTCTTCTCTAATGATTCTGTTGTTGGACTACATTATAAACAATTGTTATATTAAGTATCCAGCTTTACAATTGTTATGTTTAATATTATTTAAATTATATATCTAATTATATTATTATAATTCAGTTTATAAGTGTTCCAAATTAGCACATTTTTCTTATTTATCTTCTAACAAACATTGCATTCCACATGAGCATTATAAAACTCCCAGTTATACTGTCATCTGTCACTGTGAACTCAATTTGTTTCCTAAATGAAGTTGTAAGTATTGTGAATGTTTGAAACTTACTTCCTTGCACAGCAGGTGGTAATACATATTTTTGTGTCTAAATAGTGGATAAGTAGTATGTTATGATAGCATGATGATTTTAAAGATGAAAAAGCATAAATAACCCAAGTAACTTCAATTCTGTCTGTCATTCTATATGGACTTCTAAAAAAAGATTCATCATTTTATTGGGAACGTGTACAGATGTCATAACATTCCATAATCTAAATAGATCAAGCATAATTATACAATTGCTACCACAATGGGCTTCAAAACATATTCTTTCCTCTTTAACTCCTTGACATCAGCCTCCTTTTGTCCTACACTCCTCTCAAGGAACCCTTATTATTGTTATATAATATATACCTAACCCTATCCAATACATCCATTCACCAAGAATTCTGTTATTCGCTCCCTTTGTATCCTTGTATGGAGTTATACAGTCACCATTGCTATCTGTTCACCCTTCCCTCCCTGTCTCTCCCGCCCACATCTGCCCTTAACCTCAGGGTATTATTACTCCCATTGTTGTTTCTGAAGGGTCATCCATCCTGGCATTCCTGCATCAAATGATCACATGTATGCACATGAACATATGCAGGTCTAACAGTATTGATGAGAGGAAACCTGAGTCTTAATAGTAAGGGGAAAAAATATTAAAGAACCGGAGGATAGTTATGTGTTTCATCAATGCTATACCACATGCTGAATTCCTCATCCTCCCTGTGGGGACCCTCAGTGAGGCCTATCCTATTGTCTTGCAGGTGGGCTTTGGTCTCCACTTTGTCCATGCACCTTCACACCAATTTCATTACTTGTTTTTGAACTTCTAATATCTATACCTGTGGATACCTCAAGATCACACAGGCTGGTGTGCTTCTTCCATGCGGACTTTGTTGCTTCCCAGCTCAATAGTCGCTTGTTTGTCTATGTGGACTCTTGAAATTTTTGTATTTGTACTTTAAAACAGCAGGTGGAGAGAACTGGAAAAAGGAGAACCCAATTCATTTAAAACACTCATCTTCTGTTAAAAGTGATAGAGAAAATTAAGGAATGGATAATGTTTCAATGACCTGGACAGTGAAATTTATTATATTTAGCTATACATTTGAAGATGGTTCAAATGACACATTTTTGGTACCCATCTATTTGTCGGAGGAGCGCTAGTGATGTCCTGGATCCATGTTGCATTGACATAATAGTCAAATTCAGGCAGGATATACTCAAGGTTGTATTTTGGCTGTTGTGGACTTGTTCCAATTTTTGTCAGCCTTAACCCAAATTTACCAATGAGCAAACTTAGGGTCTGTTTTATCGTAAGTCCTAGCTTCATTTTAGCTTCTGATATTGAACTTTTTCATCATCTCTTCCCACAGACATAGTCAATTTAATTTCTGTGTATTCCATCTGGAGAAATTCACATTTAGTTACCATTTATATTGTTGGGGAAAGGTATTTGCCAAGATGAATTTGTTAGTCTTGCAAAATTCTGTCATGTGATCTCCAGTTCTGTTTCTATCACCTAGGCCATGTTTTCCAACTACTATTCTTTCCTCTTTGTTTCCAAATTTGTATTCCAATTGCCAATAATTATTAATGTGTCTTAAATGCATGTTTGATCAATTTCAGACTGAAGACCTTGGTAGAATTCTCCAATTTCTTCATCACTAGCTTTAGTATTTGGTGCATAAATTTGAATAATAGTTATATTGAGTAGATTTCCATGTATGTGCATAGATATTATCCTAACCAAGACAGCATTGTATTAAAGGTAGAGCTTGAAATGTCCTTTTTGATGAAGAATTTGATGCCATTCTCTTGAATGTGTCATTCTCGACATAGTAAACCATATGATTTTATGATTCAATATGACCAATACCAGTCCATTTCTGCTCCCTAGTGCTTAGAACATGGACACAGTTCATGTATTTTTGCTGATTTCCAATTTTCCTATGTTCATACTTCCTGTATTCCAAATTTCAATTATTAATAGATGTTTGAAATTGTCTTTCCCCTCCTTTTGAATCATACCCCAATAACAAATGAAGATCTTCAACGCTTCCTCTCAGGGACTTTACTCCTTCCACATTATTATGGACAACTCTACTTTGGAAAGGTGGTTCTTCCTCAGTTATAATTTGAATGTCATCCAATCTGAGTGACACATTTTCTGGCACCATCTCTAAAAATGTTCTACTTCTATTTATTATAGTATCCGGCAATGTTTTCAAGCTATCCATAAGGTTTTCAGTAGCTGATTCCCCCAAAGTGGACAGGCTATTCTTTTTTTTGTAGTCTATTCATAGCCTGCAAGTTCTGCTGACACATGGTCATCTACTGATATGTGAAATACCAGTTACAAAACTTCCAGCACAAAAGCAACACACAAGCCATCACACCACAACAAACTGACAGAAAATTGGAAGTATTAGGACTCCAACCCTCTCTCCCTGCTATCCTGTTGATGCAGACTCACAGTGACCCTATACCACAGGGTAGAACTGCTTCTTTGGGTTTCAGAGATGATAATTCTCTCTACGATTGGAAAGTTCCATATTTCCTTAGCAGAGTATCTGGCAGTTTCCACTGCTAACCTGACAGTTATCAAATAATGCGTACCCACTTTACCACCAAGGCTCCTCATATTAAGACTAGTGCCTTCTGCATTTCTCTCCTCTGCCATATTTATTCTCTTACATCTTCCCCTTGGTCATGGTCTTCTTTCTGTTTGGAATATCCCTTTACTTCATCTCCTTACACAAAACATTCACAATCCCTCCCTGAATCCCTTTCTGATTGCTCCATTTCACAAATATCCCTTCTTTCTCTAACTTTCCATGATATTTGGTGTCTAGATTGCTCCTGTTTGTACTGATGGCTTTTTGTTTCTCAATGCTTGAAGCACTCATATGTACCACTGTGTTCTTGAGCACTATCTAAAAAGTCCTGTTTAAGCAGATCTTTTCCATATATTATTGTTTCATTGTGTAAAACTGCATGAAGGAGGTACTATTAACCCACTTAGGTAGAGAAATTAAAATTCACAGAAATCAAATAACCAGGCCAATTTTACATAATGACTAAGTGATAGATCTGGAATTAATGTCAGTTTGTTGGTTTTTTTTTGGGGGGGGCACATCACTGCCCTCTGGTGGTCATGGGAGCTACCCAGCCTTGCTGCTGCTGGATTTGAACTGCCAAGCCCATTGGCCACAGTCCCGCGCTCAACCACGACATCACCGGGGCTCAGCCCCAAACTCAGTTTTATGTCAGTTAAAAGCCCCAATTCTCTCTGCTTTCTCAACTTGATAGATGGAAGAGGACTAGGTCTCTCTGGACAGGACTGATATTCATTGTGTGGTTAGAGTAACCAAAAAAGCTAATTCTAATCAAATACTCAATGTCTTGTTGATGAGTCTATTGCCAGTCCATCTCTACATGTCCTAAGATCTTTCCCCCTACCTCTTTTTCTTCTCTATCTTGTGCTACTACAACAGAATACTATAAATAAATTGATGACTTGAGAAAATAGAAATTATTTTTTGTAAGGTTAAGGGGACTTGTATTCTGCATTCAAGGTACAGGCTCCAAGGGAAGGTTTTTCTCTTGGTTCCATCTTGGGAGGAATGTCTATGTCTCTGGTAGCCTTTCTGCTCTTTCATGATCTTCACGTGACTTGACATATTTTGTGCCCCATCTCTGCTTCTTGTTTGCTTGTTTAATAATTTTTATATTTCTGGCAGTTTTCTTTATGGAAGCACTGCTGTAGCCATTTTTGAATAATGCTCAGTAAAACTTTACTTGTCTTTAGTATTAATGATGCTGTTTGATAATTTCTACATTCTGTCTTGTCTTCTGCCTTTGGAATGGTCAGAAATATGAACATCTTTACAGCAGGTTGGCCAGAACACTCAACTTTCAACTTTCAACTTTCACCTCTCTTGGCAGTGAATAATAAGTGCATCAGATTTAGAAATAAAACAAATGGTGTTCTGTCAATTCCTGGAAACTGTTTTTTTCGGTTGTTGTTTTTTTTTTTTAACAAATGCCTCCATTGCAGTTGAGATTTCTTTCTTCAAGACCACTATTGGTTTTGATTATATGTTACCTCTTGTAATGGCTGAATGCTGATCAATTATTATTTTTGGTACAATACATATTTCTTCAATATTCTTTTGATGCTTCCTTCTTCACTCAATATTTTGGTACTAAAGGAATTTTTCAACATTGTAAATCGAGGCCTAACTTTTTCTTCCTTTCTTTCGCCTGGAGATATCCTGAGCTATGTTCTTCCTTGATGGTTTTTAAACTCCAGATCTTTGAACACCTAATGAAAATACTTTAGCTTGTATTCTCAAACTTCCTTTGAAATTTTCTGTTTAGATCATTACTTCCATTGACTTCAGTTTCTCTACACTTAAGAGCACATTTCAGAGTCTTTTCTGATGGCCATTTTTGTCCTTTCTTTCTAGTCTTTTTAATGACCCTTTTGCTTTCTTCCTGTATGAAATTCTTGACATCATCTCAAAACTCATCAAGCCTTCTATTTTGAGTACACATTTCCTGAAAGCTGTTCTTGAGATTGTCTCTAAATTCAGGTGGGATGGATTTAAGGTCATGTATTCATTCTTGTGGAATTGCTTTCATGTTCTTCAGCTTCAACTTGAATTTGCTTATGAGTAACTGATAGTCTGTTTCATAGTTGTCCCTTGGTCTCTTGACAACAAGGATTGTTCTTTCTAGTTTTTGAGATATAGCAGGTATAACTTCGTTGATCTGTTTTATGTCTGTAGAACTCCAAAATACAGGCAGGATTCTTGACTTTCACTTTCTGTTTCCTTTAGTCTAATTCCATGACCTATCTGCAAAGGTAGTTAGTTAGTTACCACTCATGAACTTAATTTCCTTAACAAAGCTTGAGTAGACACAGCCTTGGTGGATATTCAACAGCATGTGTCACTTTGTACAACAGAATTTTCTAAATTCTGATGTTTTGTTTTCCTTTTACATCATTCATTTTTAAGTTTCACTCTTCCTCTCACACTTTACTGGAAGCAGAAAGGAGAAGCCATGTGGCCCTTTTCAATCTTTTGTAGACATTCTCAGCATCATCACTTATAAATTCTATCTTCCACCAAATATTTGAGCATAATCCACACAAGTTCTTTGCCACTGCATAGAAAGCATCATCTAATTAGATGTTTATCATTTTAATTTAAAGCTTGGAAACACATTTCAGGCCTACATTTCTATCAGTGTTCTGTCATTGGTACCAAATGTATTGTCTGGAATAATCAAGTTTTTCTCAATACCTCTCCTTACTCCCTTCTGAGCTTCCACCAAAATTGTCTTTCATGTTCATAATACTGCTAGCATTCTTTTCTAGGCAATTTAAGCTTCCACTGTTCTACCTGAAAATTCAGATTTCACCCATTAACCCAATTACAAAACGTCCATGTTTTATATATTTGCTGGAGTGACATCCCACTTCCAGAAACAAATTCTGCCTAATTATCTATTGCAGTTACAGCAGAATTACCACAGTGGAGTAGGCTGAACAAATAAAAATTTATTTTCTCATAATTTAGAAGACTGAATTCAGAGTGCCAACTCTAAGAAAAAAAGAAAATTTGCTCCCCTTGCTGACTTTGAAGAAGGCACTCTGAGTTTCTGCTCCTGGGATGGCTTCTTCAATTCTTCTTTTTTTAAAGCTATGATTATTTATTTGTTTATTTATTTTATTAAAATATTAGTTTTTGAGGACTCTTATAACAATCCAACTTTAGTACTTGTGCTGCTGGAGTGAGCACAAACTCTTATAGCAATCCATAGATCAATTGCATCGAGCATATTTGTACATCATTATTTTATAAATATTTGCTCTCTATTGAGCCCTTGGTATCAGCTCCTCTTTTCCTCCTTCCCCTTCCTCCTCTCCCCTTGATAAATTGTAGCTATTATTATCTTCATATCTTACACCAAGTATTGTCTTCCTTCCCCCATGGTTTTTCTTGTTCCTCCTCCTGGGGGTAGAGGGAATGTGGTTATGTTTTGATTATTACAATTAGCTCCTCCTTCCTCCCCTCCTCTGCCCACTGTCCCTCACCCACCTGATCAACCTACTCCCACTTCTGTGTGGTGTGCGCTTTTCTCCTATATGTACCTGTGTACCTGTTGCAGTCTAGCCTGCAGTGAAAGGCAGGATGGAGGTTATAATAGTGTGGGTGAAGGAAGCCTCAAGGTACCAAAGGACTATTGTGTGTTTCATTGGTCCTATACTGTACCCTGGTTGACTCATCCCTTTCTTGTGCCCCATCTCTGAGGGGATGACCCATTTTCTACAGATGGGTTTGGGGTCTCTGCTTCAACCCCATTCATTCTCAACAGTATGACTTTCATTTGTTTGTTTGCCTGTTTGTTTTTGGTCTTCTGAAGCCTCTTACCTGATCCCATTAACACCTCATGATCGCACGGATTGGTGTGATTATTCCAGGTAGGGTTGTTGCCTCTCTTCTAGATAGCTGTTTCTTTAACTTCAAACCTTTAACACCCCAGGCACTATTTTTTTTATAGCCGAGCAAACATTCACTTTCTTCAACACATTTCCTTATGACCCACTTTGTCTTCTGTGATCATGTCAGGAAGATAAGCATCACAAAATTCCAGGTTATTAGATCAAAGTCTTCTTGTACTGAGGGAGGGCAGGAACACAGAGCCAAAGTCCATTCACTACCTCAGTGTAATGCCATAAAAATATAGGTACATGGACCAGTACCTCTATCTTTATGAATCAATGTCTTCACATATTTATACACCCATGCTTATTGCTCTTTCCATAGTGTGGCTTCATAGATCATTCCTGTTTCCTTTGACCTTCTTCCTGCCCCACCATCATGCTCACCCTTCTTCCACGTCTTAGTAATTCCTCTCAGCTAGATTACTGTTGCTCCAAAACCCCAAGATCTCTACATTCTTCTCATTGTTGATTTAAATTCCCTGATGGTTCTCCTGCCTATGGCATTGTGTGTTCACCACTCCCTTCCCCCACCTCCTGCTCAGCCCCATTCTCTCTGGAACATAAGTCCAGTTACCTTCTCCTCAAGCCTGCTTCCCATGCAATCATGTACAATTATGCAAATCATCAATAGAGATCAAGGAAGACAAAAAGATTGACTAAAGAGAGAGAGAAAGGGTAATAGTAACCAGACAATAAAGCAAATAAATACATAATTCCAGGTCTGTCCTCGGTCCTTTATGACTATAAATGGGGGAATTCTGGGAGCTGCCCCTCCTAGCCGAAGTTGATTTGGGGGGTTTCTCTGGGAGTTTGTGGCTTTGCTTTGCTTCCAGTGCTGACACAACAGACAGAGGGCTTATTACTGACATCTACAATACCCCCTAGCCTGCAAAAAAAGAAAGGAAAACAGTTAACCCCCTGAGAAAGTGGGCAAAAGACCTGAACAGAAGTTTCACTACAGAGGAGACCTGAATGGCCAATAATCACATGAGAAAATGCTCCCGATCATTAGCCATTATAGAAATGAAAATTAAAACAACCATGTAACACCCTTGAGGACAGCTTAAATCAGAAAATCAGCGAGCAACAAATGTTGGAGGGGATGCGGTGAGATAGGTGCTCACCTCCACAGCTGGTGGTTGTGTAGAGATGCACAGCCTCTCTGGAGAGTGATCTGATGCCATTTAAAGCAAGTGGAAATTAAGCTATCTATGACCCAGCTATCTGTCTACTGGGCATAAACCCAGGACAGGTAAGAAATAAACCAAAACGTTTATTGCAGCACGATTCATAATCACAAAGAATGGGAAACAACCTAAATTTCCATCTATAGATGAGTGGATTGGTAAACTCTGACCCATGCACACAAGAGTGTACTACCCATCAGTAAAAATGTGGATAATCACATGAAACATGAAACAAGTATAATCAGCATAGTAGGTACAGAAGCAAAACCTCATACGATGGAAGTATAGGCAGTCAGGTGGGGGTCAGATCAAACCTAAGGAGATATATGATGTGCCAATACAAAGAAGGGGAAGGGAGATGGGGAGGGAGAAAAGGGGGAAAAGAAAATAAGGGAGCCAATGGCACGGAGTAGCAGGGCACTCACCTAGGGGGAGAGTGTTGCTTCTGCTTCCACAGAATTAGGAGTGTGCATGCAGACCCCACCATGGCACACCAAACCCAGAGGGCACAGTAACCATGTTGAGCAATGCAGGATTCTTGCTTCTTAATTGTTTGTTTATTCTATTTTAGATCTCAAAGGAGATTGACTAAAGCCAAAATGAGACTAATCCTGCTTTATTAACATAACAAAGACAACTCATTCCCAAATGGGATTGCAATGATAGGAATAGCATTTGGGATTAGCAGAATGTAATTTGTAGGGGTTACATGTTCACAATAGCATTGAAAAGGGAAGCTAGGTAGTGGAATATTTTGTTGACCACAGTTCTAGATGTGGGCTACACGTACCCTAAGTGTGCTCCTGAGACTGGCTTCTACAGGCAGCCACACTCCAGTGTACAACTGCAGCTCTTTCTGGCCTCAGCAATTACAGCCACTTATGTCTATGTGTCCTGCTGCCTGATTCATAGCAGCAACAGGACCTCTGCTGCTTTTTCTTCCATGATTGTGCCTCAAGCCACCCCAGCCTCAAATGCCAGTGGAACTTTGCCAGCTGAAAATCCATTTCTTTCCCAGGATCACCTCCATTGTTGGCCAAAGCAGGGGGAAAAATCCTTGGTAGCCAAATTGACAATGTTGTTGAAAACCAGGGCTGAAAATAACCTCTCAGTCTAGAGGCCGGCTCTCAGAACAAATATTTTCAAGTTCCCAAGACCTTAACTTTCTCAGAGATCATCTATGGATTACATAAGTATGATGCTTGGATGTGTCTTTTAGGCTTTGAACACTGCATGGGGGTTGAGAAGGGTCACAGAGGAAGACACTCTCCTTTATTAGGATAGCTGCACACATATACATTCTCAGGGAGGTCTTCATTCCAAACACTTCTGTTCATAAGACAGGAAGAACCATATATTTTTTATTGGGCCATTTATTTTTATTTTTGGATCAGGAATGATAGTTGTAGTGAAAGGAAAAATAAACAAAAGATCAAAAGTTCTTTAAGACTACACATTTTTATGATGATCCACTGTGGACTATGTTTTGGATTTAATCGGAACATCCAAATTCTGTATTGCGAATCCTAACCTCTATGTCCAGAGTCATAATTCTACTTGAGAATAGGTTATCTCATTATGGTCTTCGCCTTGAGGGACTATGCATTGAAGAAAAGAAAAGAAGACTTTTCTGGGATTAGGGGCTCTGAGCTGATACTATTGCCAGGAGTGTTGCCATGGCCCAGCAGTCAGAGAGGGGTGTGTGCAGAATTCAGGTGATTAGTGGAGTTGCTGATGCCTCTCACAGCGAGGGCATTGGTCGCCGCAACAATCTTGCTGTGATTTTTCTAGTCCCAGAATTCAGAATTGAATCAACATACCCAGTAGCTTGTAGAATCCCCATAGTCAATCCCTTACATGTGGAATAATGGCTAGTAGCCATTATTGGCTACTAGCTAATGGCTTTGGTAGGAGAAGCTATGTAGAAGCCCTAAAAACTGCCGCTACATAAGAAAATAATAAGCCCCAAACAATCTCTACTCCTGAAGGGATTGCAGAGGCAGGGAAAAGCTGATGCCAAGCCACCTGGAGACCTTCAAGGAATCAGCAAAGTAGGTAATGAAACAAGGACCTTCCTCCAAATAAAGACTTCCCTCTAGATCCAGCACCCCAAATGTGGGCTTCTAATCTCCTTAACTGGGAGAAAATTAATTTCTCTTTGTTGAAGTCACCTATTGTGACATTCTTGTTATAGTCGCACTAGATAACCAAGGTAGAATGTATGTAGGCATGTCTCCAATTCTGCATGTGCATTTTGACAAAAATGGATTAGCGTAAGGCCAGCAGCAATTAGGTGGAGACTAAAGATGTCCCCAATTTTGCATTTTTCAAAATTGCTAAAATATTACATTATCTCTGATATCAACTCCATTTCTCCCCTTCATATCTTCCCCCCTCTCCGAAGGTCTTCTGATTGACTACAACATCTCAAAAATCACACACTGTTAGGGAAATGACTCATTTTATTGTGGAAGCTGGCAAGTCCCTAATTTAAAATTCAGATATCCATCTGGAAAATCATCCCCATTCCTCTATTCACATCGAACTAGCATTGTTGACTTCTGCTCAGATGATAGACTGACAGCTCAAGTCCCCAAATCCAGAGATCAGGTGGAAATTAATCAGATGTAGGATCCAGAGGAAGAGAGAAAACTTAGCCAAAGCTGTTCAGTATGGTTACAGAGATGCAAAATATCCAAAAGTGAAAGAAACTTTCACTTGCTTAGCCAGAGAAGCACACTTGACAGAATTTGCAGCAAGATGGATATCAGAATCCTGGACCAGCAGTTTTTTAGGTCAGTATCTAGCATTTGATTGGTATTCAACACCGGTGGCTAAACACTAATCTTCAGCATATGCTCAGTTGGGAAGGGGAGTTCACAAAGATGACCTCCTGTCCACATCCCTGTTGTGTGATTTTGTTTCCTGATGTTAAAGGTTAGGTAGAGGACATGTTGATCATTTATTCAAATCTTAAGTGGGCCAGGCCGAGACTCCATCAGTTCCATGACTCTATCCTTTTCTTAATTAAGCAAGCAGCTGGTGGTTTGCCTACTATAGGAGCAGCTTAAATCCAGACATTATTTTTCTTGTTTCAACACAAACTAGAATCGCAGGAGTAGTGGTAGGGATTTACAAATATCATAAAATGGAGGACCACAGCTACAAAGGGCGACATCAAGGTAACTAACTATATTACAATGGAGTTGTGAGTGAGACTCATTAGATACGTGTGTGTGTAGCATGGTTACATTTACAAATGATGATCAAAATCTAACTCGATGATGAGAAATATCCTGTGGGCATCACAAACTCCCTCAATCCCTAAATTTACATATAATTTGGGATTAAATGTTTAGTCCAGTTCTTCAACTACCTGAATAATAAGGAATGAGTTTATAGCCACAGATAGAACTTCTTTTGAAGTACTTGGGAGACAGAGAAAATACTGGTAATGCTCTAGCCTCCATTGGGGAAAATCCATACTTCCTCAGAGAGCCCATGGAGCTCCCTTAACCCCTCAAATCCATAATTTGTTTTCCATCCCTGATATTTCTCTTCTGGATGTTTTCTTGGCTTCTTAACTGTGTAGTAGAGGGGGGCTCTAAGGGAGCCATCGTTAACAAGTGGTCAGATCATGGAAATGTGAAACTAGAGGAAAGCTCTTAGGGCGCATGACATAAAGAACACAACTTGGCTTTTGGCCTCAGGCAGTTTTTACTCAACCATTTATTAATTGTGTGATCTTGGGTACTCAGAATCTTCATTTGTAAAATAGATGTGGTTTTTCTCTGAGTCCTTGTGATAATTTGGGGAAATAAGCGTAGAGTACATGGCACATAGTAAGAACTCAACCAATGGCAATTATTATTACTATTGTATGACTAGTGGAGTTAATTAATTTCACATCTTGTTTAGATGAGAGAATTGGAATCTAATGAGGTAAGCTAACTTTCCAATATCATATAGCAGTTGATAATATAACCAGAAAGTAATCATCTACCTCCTGACACTTGCAACAGTAGAAAATACTAGAACTGAAATGTGAAAAATGCTATTCTTTTTTTCCCAAATAGTTTTATTGGGGGCTCATACAACTCTTATCACAAACCATTCATCCATCCATTGTGTCAAGCGCATTCGTACATTTGTCGCCATCATCATTTTCAAAACATTTTCTTTCTACTTGAACCCTTAGTATCAGCTCATCTATTCCCCTCTCCCCCTCCCTCCCATGAACTTGTGATAATTTATAAATTCTCATTATTTCTTCATATCTTACACTGAACAATGTCTCCCTTCACCCACTTCTCTGTTGTCCATACTCCTGGGAGAGGGTTATAGTTAGATCAGTGTAACTGATTTCTTCCTTCCTTCCCCCACCCCACCTTCCACTTACTCTCCAGGTATGGCTATTTTCATTATCGGTCTGAGGGATTTATCTGTCCTGGATTCCAGCTCTTATATGTACCAGTGTGCATCCTTTGATCTAGCCATTTTATAATGTAGAATTGGGATCATGATAGTGGAGAGGGGAGCATTGAAAAGCTAGAAGAAAGTGTATGTTTCATCATTGGTATACTGCACCCTGACTGGCTGATCTACTCTTGTGACCAATCTGTATGGGTCCAATTTCCTACAGATGGATTTTGAGTCTCCACTCCCCACTTTTCCTCACTCACAATAATATGACTTTTTGTTATAAGTCTTTGATGCTTGATTCCTGATCATATCTATCTACACCTCATTATCACACACACTGGTGTGCTTCTTCCATGTGCCCTTTATTACTTCTCAGCTAGATGGCCTTTTGTTTATCTTGAAGCCTTTAAAATTCCGGATGCTATATCTTTTGATAGCCAGGCACAATCAGCTGTCTTTGCCACATTTGCATATGCACCCACTTTGTTTTCAGTGAGCATGTCAGGAAAGTGAGCATCATGGAATGCAAGGTTAATAGAAGAACATATTCTTGCATTAAGGGAGTACTTGAGTGGAGGCCTAATGTCCATCTACTACCTTCATACTAGACCTATAAATAAATGTGCATAGGTCTAGTTTCTCATCATCATGTATAAATATATTTACATATGTACATACCCATATTTAGACCTCTAAAACTGCCTTTTTGCCTCCTAATTCTTTCCTCCATTTTCTTTTACTTTTCTCTTGTTCCACTATCATGTTCATACTTGATTTCTGATTCATTAATTCCTCTCAGTAACATTGTCCTTGACCAAGCCCGACCAAGCCTCCTATACCCTAATCATCAGAAAATACTATTCTGGAGGACTTTATAGTATAATAAAAGAATATAAGCACATATATATTCCTCCACAACTGTACTGTAAAAATGAATGAAGAAATAAACATGTGCCCATTGATTGTTCAAACACAGGGAGTAGGTGAAAGTCTGTGCAGGTAGCTAGACAGTTGAAGACAAGCAACACAACCCTGTATTTGGTGCTTGCCCGTGAGTAGAGAAGTGGATTGTTTTTTCTATTTCAATTTTAGAATTTATGAAACTTGTTATTATTTATGTTTGTTTTTGCCAGACACTGTATGTGAATCTGTTCACTTAAAAAAATTTTGTTTTAGGGTACAAAAGCGATCCCAAATCTCATATATTAATTAAAGGGGAAATTTACTAAGTCTTAAACAGAAATGGATAAGACAAAGACATATCATCCAGATGGAGAAGACTGTTAGCAAGTGGCTATAAAAGCATCCAAGAGTTTACAGATACTCAGAGACTTATTAAGGATATGAGAAGTCAAAGGAATCTGTCGTAAAAGCACAGCAGATATCAAGGAATTCAGGAAGGAAAAGAATGTTTTGAAACTTATTATGGTAGTAATTGTACAATACTTCTTGGATGTGATTGAATTAAGGAATGGAATAACTCCTAACTAAATGTCTTTGAACAAAACATGATTGGTAGTAGATTAATACATTACAGTTACAACTCGGACTACAGAAGCAGGAACAGGACCATGATGGGGATAGGTACATTGTGCTAGATAGAAGAGCTTATAAGATTTTTTCAGGACCCTCCTATCTAGGAGTTAGAATATATTTAATGACCATGGAACCCTACTACCCTAAATTCCATTCAAAGGCATCCAGGTAAGTATACAAAGGCTATGTCACTTTTCCCATGAGTAGTTAAGGAAATTACAGCAACCGACTCTCTAGAGTACTCTGTGATAAGGACATTCACACTGCTGGTTTATGGTCAGATGGATTCAATGAACGTTTAATTTATTTGTAAATTACTAAGGGTTCAAGGGGAAGGGGGAAGGAAGGGTAATATAGGCAGCTGGAGGGAGGGAGATGTTTCGAGAGTGATGATGGCAATGGGTGTGTAAATGTGGCCTGCATACAATTGATGTTGATATGGATTGTGATGGGAGTTGTATGGGCCTTCAATAAAATGATTTATTAAAAAAATTGGGGGGAGGGGAAGGGGGAGCCTTTTTTTTAAGAGGAGCTTGTACCAAGGACTCAAGTGGAAAATGTTTGGAAATGTATGTGGCAGCATGTGTGCAAATGTGCTTGATAAAAATGATGTACTGAATGTTGTAGTAGCTATAAGAGCCCCCAATAAAATTATTTAAAAAAATTAAGTGCAAGCTTAACTTTTAGTAAAAAAAAAAGAAAATTCATAAATGAATTTAGGGCTTCCACTGTACATCATAACTTTTTGCAAACTTAGTGCTCAGAAATTTAGACTCAAATATAAAATAAATCCAAGTATTGCCCCAGAAAATTCTTAAGAAAGTCTGTGCTATGTGAGCCAGCATCTTTGGACACAGTCCATTTGTACACAAGTTTTGTGGGAAGTCTTGAATCCCATGGTCCTCTGGGTGATTAGGTCTTTCCGTGAAGTGTGAGTAGGCAGCGCACAATTATGTTGGTACCCCATCTTCTTCCCCGTGCCTACACAATGCCTGGTATACCGTGCTAGGTTGCTGTTAGGCACCAATTAATTGGTTCGAATCCATAGCGACTTCATGCCCCACAGACTGAAACCCTGCATAGTCCCGCAACATCCTAATTGTTCCTATGGGTGAGCCTATTGTTGCAACCACTGTGTCAGTCCCCGTCATTGAGAGCTTTCCTCTTTGTCATTGCCCTTCCACATTGCAGAGCATGATGTTCTCCAAGGACTTCTCTCTTCTGACAATGTGCGGTCTCTTTGACAGGATGTTCAAAGGTCTGTATATACTTGAATCTAGGCCAAGCTGAATATCAACTGAGGCATCTAATTTTACCACAAAAACTACATTAAAATGTATTGAAAAATTCGACTTACACTCAAGTATATACCGTATGTAAGATGAAGTCTTGACACTCTTACCTCTAAGAAACACGCTAGCCAAACTTTTTCCAAGACACATCTCTTTGTTCTTTTTAGAGTCCATGGTACTTCCAATAGTCTTCTCTAGCACCACAATTCAAATATATCTCAATAACTATTGGTTCAACAAATTGCGTATGTGCAGATTAAGCCCTCTTGTGCTTCTAGTGCTTGCTTGATGTAGCAAAAGGGACCAGAGGAAATGTTATTTCATCAATTGGTTAATTTAAGTAAGACATAAGAAACTCTCCTCAGGTTATGGACATCCTAAGAATCACTTCTCTCTAGCCTGGGCAGCACATTGAGGACTATAAACCTCCTGTGCATTTCTTCATCTTCAAAGACCTCCTCCCTGCCTCAGTAGGCATCCTAACCTATCAGTACTATAATGAAGTCTGATGATTCTAGAGAACAGGGTTCTCACAAATCCCACCAGGGCAATCCTCTGTCTTCCTTTCTTGAGTAATTTGTACCTGGTGGTATGACCATGTGGAATCTCTTGTACTGTGGTTCTCATATATATACGCATGCATATACACTTAACTATGTTTTCCACAACCAAGTGTATTGGTGCCTTGATTCTTCTTCTTTGGTATCCCTCACAGTGGTTGTCATAGATGTCATAGATGTTTGGCATGCATTTGTTTTGATGGCCACCTGATTTTTAGAGGACAGTGCTTCTAATATCTTTAATGAATCAGATTTCAGGTGAACTCATATCCATTTATACTTTTCATTTAAGGAAAATTAGGGACAAAATACAGTCCATTTCTAGCAGATCACATAGCTATAGACTATTTTACATAACAGGACCTTTTTCATTGTTCTGTAGTTTTCTCTTTCACTAGATTTCTCCTCTCTCTCTCTCTCTCTCTCTCTCTCTCTCTCTCTCTCTCTCTCTCACATGTCAGCTTATGTGAACAGGGGAGTTCCTGGGTGGTGGCAAAGTTAACACAGAGTCTAACCAAAAGGTTGGTGATCTAATGCCTTTTATAGACCCTTCTGAAAAAAATCCTCACTTCTGAAAAAAAAATCCTCCCTACTTCCAAATGAGAAAAGAAAAAGAAAAAAAAAACATCCGTTGCAAATCCTGTGGAGCACAGTTTGCCTGTGATACACCTGGGTATATCATTAGTTGGAATTGGCTTGACAGTGATCTGTACTGGTTGACATAAAGAGACAATTATAAAAGAATAAGTACAAAGCATAAAGTAATCAATTTGAAAGTCTCCATGATTAAAAATGGCCTGCCCATTTCAGGTTGGTCTTTTTGCACTGACATAAAAAAACAAACATAACCGAAGGCGGAATTGAAAGAAATCTATCTTCAGCAATGGAACTTCAAGCAACATGGTAGTGGAATTGGCCTCCTGGCACTTTTCTGGGTTCCTACAAATGTAATTGCCTTTTCCACCTGAGACTGATGTTTCTGATGCTTAGGGTAGAAGGAAAGTTACAACGAGAGGCTGCTCCTTTAATTGCCTTCATACTGTAAATCAACCTTTCAGCTCCTTGACTGTTGTCCTCAGGCTGAACTAAAGGCCACCCATGTGGCTGTTTGCATTTGTTTTATATCAGACCACATACTAAAGAAAGAAGAATGTATGGATTGTGATGGGAGTTGTATGAGTCCCCAATAAAATGATTCATTTTTTAAAAAAGAAAGAAGAATGAGGTACAGACTTGATTTTACTAATCTTCTCCCAGTTCCTGTGGCCCAGACAGATGAAGGAAGGAGGTGTTGAGCAAAGAGAAAACGAAATACAAAATAAATCATATTATAATTAAAGAATCCTAGAATATTATAATTTTACAGATGAAAAAAATTAATCTTAAAAGAAGGGCAATAAATCCAATATATCATGAAGCTTATCAGAACAAAGGTCAATATAAAAATTCAACATTTGTTCCCTCTTAGAAAAACCTCAGGAGCTTCCTCAAGCTCTCAACTTTTCCTGTCCTAGGAATCAATTTCTGAACACAACTCTCATTCTGCTCCTGCATAGTTCCTGGCTTGTTCCACTGCTCCATTCCACAGTCAGATCCCGCTCTTCAGCATCTCATTGGAATCACGATTCCTCGATACTTCCTTCCCATTCTCTGGTGAAAAACAGGATTCCTCCATGTATAATGCATGTACTGCCTCCAACTGAATCACCTGAGATCTTTCTTAGACCTATAAAATCAGAGTTTGGGGGAGTAAGTAGGCCACTGAACTTTCATTTTTATTAACATCCAGTGTGATATCTTAGATCCAGAGGTTCAAGTGCAAGTGTCAGTGGAAGGTATCTATTACTATTTCCCATCTCTTTTAAACTGGCCCCAGAGCTCAGTTGAGCACCTCAGCTGACCTTGCACCCCCAGGTCTGACAACAACATGGAAAGTGGAGAATGCCTGTCAAAAACCAGACTTAACGAAATAGAACTTTCTATTATGATCATACATCTCCAGGTAGACAGTTTTCATTTCTTAATGCTTGGGAATGGTCCAGATTTACTTTATGCTAATATAAAGCCCCCAGTACTATTTTTCTAACTATCAGCTCTGTCATGCTATCCTTTGAAAGGAGCCTTGTTAGTGTAGTAGATTTCAATTTGGACTGTTAACAAGATTAGCAGTTCAAAACCACCTTCTCTTGGGGGGAAAGAAATCCAAGTTTGACTATAGGTTCTATGGAGGCTGCCTATGGAAGCAGTTCCACTCTCTTCTCTAGGATTGGTGTGCGTCAGAAATGACCTGGTCACAATGATATGTTCTCCTCTTTGGGGCTGTACTCTTCCCCACAACTTCAAATTTCTTTTAAATACTTTTTTATATACTACTTCCTCCACTACTTTGCTAGTTTGCTGTATTTTGTTTGCTTCTGTGGTGCTCTGCCAATGGTAGCCATGTCACCAGTAATTGAAATATCTGCAACATCACTCATAGGGGAGAGGTTTTGGATAGTCTAGGCAGGGATTGGCAATCTAATTCTGAAGACGTTATGAGTGACAAACCTATGAATAGTAGTCAGAAGATGAGCCTCTCTTCTGGGAAGGAACTCAAACACAAGTAGGGGAGTTACTTCCTCAAAGTAGAATCCACCTTGTGATAGGTAGGCTTGTTGTGCCAGCATGATCAAGGAAGATATGCAAGTTTGTTGCGACAAATAGCCAATGAGCATGTGTAATATCAATTGAAGGGAAGACATATAGATGGTTCAGCAATCCCCACCCTTTCTCTCTTGCTCCTGGATCTTCGGACCAGCCAGCTGTCTTGTTAGTCCTGTGCCTCGATTTCCACGCTTCACTACCTGTGGGACATAGAATTCGTTGCCTGTGTTGCTGTGAGTTGATATTCCTTCAGTCCCTGCTTCACCACTCTACTGGAATATACATCACTTGAACTGGGGACTGACGGAGTCTGTCATCTGGCTGACTGTTGGTGATCTGCCTTGCTGTTGGCTGCCTGTGGCGGGATAGCCTGAATTGGTCTACAGAGGACTACTCGGTGGTCCTCACGATTTGAAGTTCTGCCAGTATACTAGCTGTCTCATACAAGTGAGTTATGCTGAGCTATTTGTACTGCTCTATAGATTCATTATTTCTTATTTTTTATGTTAATTATCTATCTATATAAATATAGAGAGAGTTATTAGTATCCTGGTTGTTTATCTAGTGAACCCTGTCTAACACACATCTCAAGAATGAGGCTAGAGTAAAATTTCCAGGTGCATTTCAAGTTCTGTAATGAAACACAGTACTGGCAATGGTAAGATAATATCTGTAAGACAACAAGGAAAGCCTGTTCATAGAGTTATTTTTTAAAGTTTGCACACCAGCAACTGTTGCCAGAGATTTAAAACTTGAAGATATTAGTCAGCTTCTGCAACCATAAATTGATTAAATATACATTGATAGTTACCATTACCACATTTCTCTATGTGAAACTGGACAACAAAAAAGGAAGGCCTATTAGCTGCGAAACATGGTCTTAGTGATAGACAGGCATGACACATGAAATCACATGATAGAATTTTGCGAGACCGATGACTTATTCATTGCAATAAACATTTTTGTCCCCATCGACAATGGTGAGTGTACACAAAAACCACACTGGCTAGTGCGTACAAAGGAATAAAATGAACTACATTTGTGGGAAAAGATTATGTGGAAACTCAATACCATGTGTCAGAACAAGGCTCTTCTGCCAGTTCAAGTTTAAGTTTAAGGAAATTAAAACACATCTATGATTATTGTTGTTAGCTTCCCTCAGGTCAGTTCTGACTCATTGTGACAACAAAAGAAAGTCTCACCTGATCCTTTCACCATGCACACAATTGTTTTTGTGCTTGACTCCATTGTTTCAGCCACTGAGTCCATCTGTCCTTTTGAAGCTCTTCCTCTTTTTCACTGCTCCTCTACTTGATTAGCCTTAAAGTGCCTTTTCAGGGACGGCTCTCTTCTAACAACATGTCCAAAGTCGGTTAGATGAAGTCTCCCCATCCTTGCCTCACAAGAGCAGGATGGCTGTAATTCCAACACAGATTTATTTATTCTTTTGGCTATCCATTGTGCTTTCATTATTATTCACCAGCACCATAATTAAAATGCATCAATTCTTTGTGGTCTTCTTTATTTAATCTCCAATATGCATTAGTATATGAGGTGATTGAAAGTATCATTGCTTGGGTCATGTACAACTTAGTCCAGCCTTTATTTTCAGTCTTCTAAAATAAAGTAACAGGCTTTATTTTCAGCATTCTAAAAAGGTCTTGTGCAGCAAGCTTAACCCAGTGCCATGCCTTGAGTATCCTTCACCAGAGTTCAGAGGTCACCTCAAGAATCTATTGCTTACATTAAACACTAAAAACTGAAGATCTGTGTAAGGACATCTATATAAAGAAACCAAAAGACAGAAATGAAAGGAAAGACCATCATGAATGCCAGAAGAAATCATAAAACATGCTCTTGAATTACAGTAGCTAAAACAAATGGATAAGGTTATGAATAAAAAACTAACAAAGAAGATATTAATGGGTAACTTGAGAAGACAAAGTAATTATAATGTGTGAAGACCGAAGTTGAAAAGCCAAAAGAGAAAAGTATTCTCTGGCTTATTAAGCTTAAAGCACTGTATGAAAATTTCAAGCCTGAAGTTGAACTATTAGATTATATGGGCAACATGTTGAATAACACAGAAAGAAGCTTCTAAAGAAGATGGAAAGAGTCCATCAAATCAATGAACTGTAAAGAGCTGCTCGATATTCAGCCACTTCCACAGTAAGCTTGTGATCAAGAACTGTAGTATTTAAGGGAAACATCCAAGCTACACTAATGACATAGGGGCAAAACTAGGATCCAGGAATGGATGAAATATCAATTGAAATAGTTCAACTAATAGATGGTATGTTTAAAGTGCTCACTCACTTATGCCAAGAGAAATATTTGTGCCCATTCCAAAGAAAGAGAATCAAACACTACAGAAATTATCAAACAGTATTATTCCTTTTACACAAGCAAAATGTTGTTGAAGATAATTGAAAATATGGTTGCAACCGTACATCGACAGGGAGCTGCTAACTATCCAGACTGAGAAGAGAACATGAAATAAAGGATATCATTGCTGGCTTCTGATAGATATGAACTAAAAGCAAAAAAAATTAGAAAGTCATTTACCTGTGTTTCATTTACTATGAAAAGGCATGAGTCTATACATCATTAAAAAGATGATGGATTAGTCTTTCTGGACTTTTGAATAATGATTATTGTGAATAATAGGAACTCAAGAACAGTTCAGTGCTCTTTGTGAAATATATAGAGAAAGCAAACAGAAAAAAGTAGATATTACCTGCTTTAAAATTCAAGAAAGATATGTGTCAATTTCATATCCTTTTCTTATTCTTAATGAAAACTTTACACTGAGGAAATAATCTGAGAAATTGGACTATATAAAAACTGTGGTATCAGGACTTCTTACAGCCTTATTTATGCTGTGATAAAATCTTTCTTGCTGAAAGTGAACAGGACTTAAAGCACTTATTGATGAAGGTTAAGCAATACAGCCTTCAATATGGATTATACCACAATGCAAAGAATACAAAATTCCTCATAACTGGTACAATAAGCAACATCATGATGAATGGGGAAAATATTAAAATTGTCAGTAACTTCTTTATACTTGGATTTGAAATAAATGACTATAAAAGCAACATTTTAAAAAATGAATGTTGGATTTCACTGGGCATCTCTGCTGCAAATGACTTCCTTAAGGTGTGAAAAGATAAAAATGTCATTTTGGGGATTATGGTGTGCCTAACCCAAGCCATAGTATTTTTGATTGCCTCATATGCATGGAAAGCTGGAGGATGAATAAGGAAGACCAGAGAACTGATGGATTTGTATTATGGCGTTGGGAAACAATTTTCACTTCCAGAAAGTTTAGCACATGTATCTACAAAGAACTAGAGATAGATTTCTTTTTCAATGCGAGGATGGTAGGACTTCGTCCCTTGTACTTTGAACACACCAGGAGGATCTTTGAAGAAGAGCATCATGCTTCATTAAGCAGAGAGATTGTAAAAAAAAAAAAAAAGAGGATGTCCTCTAGCACAGAGGCTGAAACAATGGATTCAAACATGACAGCAATTGTGAAGATCGTGGTGAACTAGGCATTTTTCTGTTCTGTTGTACAAGGTTTTCTATGGTTTGGAGCTAAGTTAATGGCATCTAATAGCAATAAAATACATTATTCTGCTCTCTTGGCTAGCTCTTCTCCCCCATTTCCTCTCTCTCTTCCTTCTCCCCATACCTTTTTCTCCTACCGCCCCCCCCAATCTCCATTTGGACCACTGAGCAGGGTTGAGGAATTATGTGACATATTGTTTGGTAACCTGGCCAAAACAGTTCAGTGTGGCCAAATTGTGGACCAGGGAGTCAGGATTGTGATAAAATGCAACTGCCAGTCTGGTGTGTTTTTTTTTCCAGGTGGGCTTGTTGCTTTTCTGCTGGATGGCTGCTTGTTTGACTTCAGGCCTTTGAGACCCTGGACACTGTATCTTTTGATTGCCAGGCACCATCAGCTTTCTTCACCACATTTCCGTGTGCACCCATTTTGTCTTCAGCGATAAGTTGACCAAATAATCTCCGTGCAACCTCCAGAAAAACTAGCCAATGACTTTGTGGGCAGCCCACAGCAAAGAAAGTCCATATGGCTGCTAAACATTTGAAAGG
>PVJH01012275.1:0-65075 GCA_004026705.1 Nesogale talazaci
ATGGAGGGGAGGGAATGACTCATCATTATTTTAATTACTCATAATCTTGACCTACAAATATGGCTCAATTCACTGAAAGCAATTTTAGAATATCTACCAATTTCTTGTCTATATCACCATATGTTGATCCCTAAATTGCTCACTGTTACTATCAAATTCGCTACAATGTCATAACTCAAAAGTGACATACTTGACAATCTTCTAAATTTGAGGGTACATTTCTAAGTTTTCAAAACACAACTAGGTTTAAATGCACAGTATAAATGAATATGGGTTCCTAATTGAATCATAATTCCTAGTCCTGAATTCTATTTGAGAGATTTTTTTGTCTTGTCCTGTTTTTCATATTTTTTTTCAATGATTTCCTTGAGGGCTCTTACAGCTCTTATAACTTTCAACACATCATTTGTATCAAGAATTTTTGTAATAACTGTAGCCCCACTGGGGCTCCTTCCATGGAGTCTAGCAGGTGCTAGTCTTGAGAAGGCTTCTACTTGCTGCCATGCTCCCAAGTGGAGGCTTCCAAGGCTGTGAGTCTATCGTGACTGGGACAGAAACCTGCCTCTTTCTCCCACAGAGTACTGGTGGATTGGAACCTCTGACACTGCATTTGCTGGCCCGACCCTTAAACCATGATGCTACTGGGCCATATGCCTTCCTCCCCATGTGTCTAAATGTAATGTCTGACAACTGATAAGGAAAAAAGCTGCTAAGAAGGAAGCTGAGTATAAGGAAAGGGGTAACGTAGGAGTTTACATGCGTAAAAAATAATAGAAAGCAGAGACAAGAATACCTTTGACTGAGATGATTACTAACAGAATACGCAGAGAGAATCAAAAGTAGTCAAGTTGGCATAAAGAGTTCCCTCTTATGGCAAAACTCTTGGTTCCAGTCTTCTCCTGACGTGTAGCTGACCGCAGCAAAAACCATGTAAATTTTTTGAAGGCTTGGTTGATGGCTTCTCAGTAAATTGCTTGTGAGAATATTCTACCTCTATTCATGTAGTTCACCAGAATGACAACATACAAGCACCATGGTTATCAAAAGCATCACATTTTATGCTGCAAATTATTTCTTTCTATATAATTGTATGATTAGTGCCTTTGATAGTTTTTTTTTAATCCTAGTTTTTTGAGAAGGTAGGAACAATGAAGATGAGGGTGGTTGGTATACCCCCCAAATGGTTACATTTTATTAGACTAATAAATAAATATCATAAAGCAGTTAAAATTTACATTTTCTCATCAAGATAAATATTCGAGCTTTCCAGACAATACAGAGTTATCTATTAATCAAAACAGTTATCTATTAATCAAAATTATGGAAAAATAATGAATGTGGAGCTCAAATTCATCAACAAGCAGGTAATGCTTAAAGTTGATTTTTTTCCATGTCCATGTTTCAAGAAACTATGGACCTAGAATTTGGTGACATATTGATTCAAAACTGTTATCCATGTGATTATGACTCCATACCACAACATTGTAGACTTCAGGTCTGATGTGGGTCACAGGTAACTTCATAAACATCCCATTCTGGCAAACTCAGGGGAGTATGCATAAGGTAAAGATAAGGACCCAAGGATTAACATGTAGTCTAACAGAAATCTGCTGATTGTCTTACTTTTAACTACCACTAACATGCTTACATTATAATTGCATCTTCTCAAGAGCACAGTTCCGTAGTATTGGAACTGTCAGGGAGCCTTGACATTTGAGTCATCATTTCATTATGTCTATTTCTTATTCTGGTACACAAATTAAATAGAACTACAAGCCAAATGAAGCATCCGTGGAGGATAGAAATCCTAAGCGGAAACTCTTCCCTAAATTTTTTCCCTCAAATCTATATAGTCATCAAATGACATTGATTATATATTCTAGGTCAGACACATTGTCAAAAATTCTAACTTTAATTCTAAGACCCCAAATGCCTCAAACCCTAATAGTCAAATATCATGTCTATGAAACTGACAGCTTGAACACTCTCTAAATTAAAAACACTCTTTCCAGTTTTAAAGTCATTAAAAACATGAATAAAGGATACTCTACTTATCAAATATCACCAATTCTAAAGTACTTTGTCATTAGTGGTAGCAATTATTGAATACATTGTGATACAAATACAAAAACACAATTAAAAACATCGTTGTGTGACCACATAGGAATACTAAAAGTTTTCTCAGATGAAAATATACCAATGTGCCAAATTGGACCTGTAGATTCTGCTTTAGATGTTTTGTATCATGGAATTTATATAACAGAAAAGTTACCAAATAAGATTCCTAAATCACCTGATTATGTCAATGAATATGCAACATTCTATTTTTCTCAAGTGTTTCAGTTAAAATACTTTCATGGAACTTTAAAATTATAAAAATTAATACACAATATAGCAACACTATAGAAAATCATCAAATATGCCTTTAGGTCTTGATTTCAAGAGGCCCTTTGCTTAATTATTTAATCTATTATTACAAGCACTCCAAAGTATGTGTATTAGATTGTTCTTTCATGGAATTTTTCATTCTTTCTTCAATTCTTCTGTCTTTTAGCCCAGAACAACCTATTCATTTTCAAAAACCAGCCATTTCTTTAAAAATGCATGAGAACAAACTGAACAACCTAAATAAAACACATTTTATTCTGATGCAGAAAGAAAGAAAAAACATTACTGGAAAACAAATGACCATACAGTCTTATGTCCATTTTGGCAGTAAACATTCATTTTCCCTTTGAACACTAAAAAACATCACCCAATATAAATATCATCCTGACTGATTATTTTTCTTTGTGTTTTTTTATTTACTTCCATGTTGGTCTTTTTCATATACTACCTGTGGTAAAATGTCTCTTTTAACCCAAGTATCTTCTAGATATATTTATAGTGCTTCTTTCATCACCTATTCAAAATTTATTAATCCAGACTTTTCCAGAAGATTTCAAAATTGTACAATAAAGATAGCTCACTTAAAGATTAAATGTGCTATCCTCTTCTTCGAGTCTCTTCTTCAAATCTAAAATTTTATTAAAAGATAGGTCTTGAGAGAGAGACACCTAATTTCCAACTGTAGAAGAAGACATTATTCTGTATATGAGGCAAAAAATAAGGTGTTAACCAGACATGAATAGGTTGGAAAATTGAGATGGGAACACACTCCAAAAGCAACTCACTTGAAGCAATATTCCTGGGAAGACAATGCAACCAAGCCCCACAATGTTGAAGGCAAAGTCTCCTAGATTCTCTACTAACGTGATTTCAATCAGTGGAAATACTCATGGGTTGATAGTATCGGGTTTTCATGAGTCCTATCATTTTTCTAATTGCTGTAGTAGTATTAATAAATGTCTTCTTTTTAGATGCCGAAATAAATTAATGGATGAGGCAGGCACTATGCAAAATGACTGGGAGTAAGGCCAAATCTTTTTACATACATCCAGGGACCAATAATTTTCTAAATGGTACTTTAAGCTCTCTTGCCTAAATAATTATAAGTATACCAGCACATAATTTACTGAAATAATTATCCTCTCTTCCAGTCCCCATCACCCATCTCAATTCTGGGCCACTTACCTTGTCTTTATTTTCGGTGCCAGAAGCCTCCAGCTTGGTTCTAATCACAAATGGGGTTGATAGTTGCAGCAGGACCCTCTCGAAAGTGGTGTTGATCTTTGGGGAAACAACCTCGAAACAGTCCTCAAACTTGAGCACTTTGTGAATGTCACATCGGAGCTGTTTCCTTAGTCCTTCCCCCAGCTGAAGGACCAGCATGTTGGGGTCAAACATCAGGTGAAAGGGGAAGGCTCTGCAGAAGGTGTTGATACTAATTCTGAGATCTGCAGGAACGTGGGAGGTTCCCAGTGGAAAGTTCTTTGTGATATTCGAATTTTCACACTCTTTGATAAGGAAAGTAAGACAACTACAATTGCTGGGGTTCGAGCCATCCAAGCACAGCTTCTCGTTGGCCACTTGTTCTACTTCCACGTCCAGCCCATAGATCTTCTTTCCGGCAGCCTTAATCATCCCCAGCATGGCAAAGCCCACGATGTGGTGAGGATGGAAGTAGTGGAGCTTGAGAATACCTTCTGGAAGCTCTTTGCATAGGAAAGATGGTGACTCCAGGGTGGCCTGTTTTCCAAAAGAAGTTCTAATGTGTTCCAACAAAGCATCAAAGCCATTAAAGAAGTCCTGCAAGGTGCCGCCTACGGCTCGAAGAACTCTCTCATTCTCATGAAAGCATATATTAAAGAACTCCTCACCAAATCTTTCTTGAATTTCCTCAAACTTCAAACCTAGAGGTAAATGGGAAGCAAATATTAGTGGTGTGTAATAAAAATAGTGGATTTCATCGTTCCACTAGTGCTTATTGGGTGAAATAGCTAGTGAGTGAAGTGTGAGGGGCATCTCCCTCGGGTCCACAAATTCCCCCACCCACAGAAAAGTTAATTCATTCACTGAATCAGAGAAAGTAAGATTCAGTTCAACTTCTGAAAGGATGCATCTGAAATTATAATGAGCATGAACTTTTGAAGTGCTGCTGATCCGGCTGTTCACATTTCTTTGCAATACCCTACTCTCCTTATTATAATTATATCTCACAAATGATATCTTTCTCTTACAGACATTCTTTAAAATAACTTAAATGCCTCTGCCTCCACATGATATCCATCCATAGTATCATAATCCTTCTTATCAAAACGCTTTCATGAAGAGGAAAAGATCAGCTGAAGAGGGGATCTAGTGCAGGTAAAGGGAAAGACATCTAGCATAAAATCAGGCAGCTCTGTTAGCTCTCACAGAGAGAGAGACCAAACCACAAAAGTGGCAGTGCTGTGGAAGGGTTTGCCTTCACTCTCAAACAAGTGAAGACAGGCAAGAATGTCAGTGAAATCTGACTCAATAGAGGTCGATGCATTTACTAGACTTTCTTGGTACATATCCAAATCTAGATACTCAAGCAAAAAGTACTACACCTGGCAGAAATAATTTAACACACTAAAAAAGTACATAATATAATGTACTCAATTCATGATATGGTTACAGAAAAAGAGTACACTGGTTTGATTTATGCATAAGGAGGTTCTGAGGAGAAATAAGAAAAATTTATATGAGCTTTTAAGTTGTACTAGTCTGGTAAAGATTAAGTCCACATAAAATCATTCTATTACTTCCCATTGACTTTGGTTGAAATCAGTACATGTAGTTTATTCATATTTTCTTATCAAAACCCCTGTCCATTGTGCTTATCCCTAGAGACTCTACTGGAAGGGCAGACCAGCCAGCTCCCAGGGGCTTCCTAGGTTGTCATCTTTGTGGAAAGCCAGGCTTTCTTCTCCAATAATCAGAAACCAAGACCTATGTGGTTCCCTATGGGAACCGATTCCATGGCAGTGAGAGGAGGCAGAATCCAAGCAGTGAGTTTGAATGTGCTCTGTAATATAAGAATGTCTGAAACACACTAGGCACCACCAACAAGGAATGATGACTTTCCTAAGCCCCAGTGTAGTGGCTATGTGATGGCTATCTCCATGGTTGGCAGTTCGAAACCACCAATAGCTCCCCAGGAAAAAGACTGGGCTCTCTACTCCTGTAAACAGATACAGATTAGGAAACCCAGAAACTATGAGTTATCATTGGCTTGACAGCAGTGCATTTGGCTTTGGTCGTCTTTTGTGCTGTTTTTTAGAACACAGCCATCTAGGCTCCACAGCTTCGTTTGCTGTTTGAACCTTTAAATTCCCCTGGAGGGTTTCCCATCCGAAAGTAGGGGAATAGGTCACATAGTCAGTAGTTTTACACACAATTAGAATCAGAACATATCAAAAAAAATTTTCAGAGCTTAGAACTGATACTACAAATTGTGATAGTCATTATCATTGTGATCGCCAGAGGTCACTTTCACAAAGAAATTCTTAAAATCAATATGAAATAAAAAGAGATGGAAAAGATGATCTATAATAAGAAGCTTTTCACATTCACTTTTGTTTCATAGATTTGATGTTCAAGGCAAGCTGAGAAAATCACCTATGCAGTAAAAGCATCACCAGTCATTACACATTGTCATTTCACAAAATTGTCCCTCAACATATGCTGTGTGCACTAACAGTGATGCCTGACAAAGTTGGTAATAATCACATTTGTCTATGCGATCCCTAGTGTGGAGGAGAGTAAACAAGATAGATGGTACCCTCGTCTCCAAACCACCCTGCTTCTCTTTAAAGGCTTCAATGAACTGCTCTCATAATTATTTTAATTAGTACATATATTTATCTTACTTAACCTTATTTATTTATTTTTCCTTGAATCTGACAGCTAACCATTTCTACCCAGTAGAACTTATTTTCCTTCCTTGCCTTAGTAGAACAGCCAAACTCCCTTGGTTTGAGTTCTCAATCTCTCTCTCGCTCTCTTTCTCTCCCTCTCTCTCTCTCTCTCTCTCTCTCTCTCTCTACCTCTACCTCTACCTCTACCTCTCTCTCTCCTGAAATTTCATTCTCACTTCATTCACTAAAATTTCTTTCTATGCCAAGCTCATATGTCATATATACTCCTATTAAATTACCAAATAACATATTAAAAACAAAACTAAGAAGCATAAAAATCACTCAAATATGACTAGATCTACAAACTTGTAAAATCTCATGTATCACTAAAAATATTCTATAAGTTGCTTCTCAACTCTGAAGAATTATGTCTTCAAAAGACAATATGGCCTCAATATATGGAAGACAGAGAATTGTTTCTAACTTGCATTTTTCATAACACTGAAAATTTCATTTTGGTTATTAAATAAAGAGCACAGATATAAAGATAATACAATAAACTTGTGTTCTACTTCCAATACCAGAATACATAAGAATCATCCAGAAAGTAACAAGTAAGAACATTTATAAGGGACAGCACAATAAAAATATGTGAACATCAATCTATCAAGTAGAAATTCTTATTACTCTAAAAAGTGCTTCTGAGCTTTAACGTGCAATGAATGTTCAAAATGATGACTCACCAAGAAGCTAAGGTGACTTAAATGTATCAATAAAAAACGGAGTTGCTTAAACTATTGTATTCAAATATTATGCAGATAATCATATATACATCACAATGCTCAATTAATCAACACAGATTTATAGTCCAACACTTGTCAGACTCCTGAAGATCAGAAAAGACGAAAGTTATTCTTAGAGTTCAAAAACTTAGTAGTAGAAAAAGAGTGTTCCAACTTTGTGAGTCAACAGCCAAGATTTCCATTTAAAACCTCACCTCAAAATTCAGAAAGCAAAGAGAACATGGTTCAGCTTAGACAACTGAAGCAGTTCCCACAACCCCAGGTCCCACCTACGATTGACGCAAACCCCCTACTTACAGTAAATCACTTGAAACATAGAGACAATACTCATCTCCTTATATCACAAAATGCTGTGACAGGTTGACATCTGGGCCTATAAGAATACATTTCCTCAAGAGGCAAAACGCACTTAATAAAAAAAATTTTTTCTTTGACACTAAGTCGAATTTTAGAAATTAAAATTACTGTTAATTCACCACATTAAAAAATCAGTAGCTACTTGGGCTGAGCCCCAGTGGCATAGTGGTTGAGTGCGAGACTGCAGCCCACTGGCTTGGAGGTTCAAATCCAGCAGCAGGTCTCCAGTAGCAAGGCTGGGCCTCCCACTCCCACCAGAGGGCAGTGATGCCAAAAAAATCAATATCTACTTGTTACTATGCCTTAGCTGTTTATGTAATAGATTGCTCACTCGTGGCATGGGTTTATTGTCCCTCAGCTCAGCTTGGGCATTTTTTAAAAGAAGGATCTTCTCCTCTTTATGGATGCATACTTGTCACTAGCATAATATCTGGTCCCTAGAGACTAGGCATTCATTCATGAAAATTCAGTGTTTACCTAAATAATTTTCGTTGGATAAATAAAACTAGGGTAGGGCAGTGTCACATCTAAGGACACCTGGATATATTGGCACATTCTTTCTTCTCATTTTCATGGGACTCATAGAATCACAATTAAAACACAATATGGCTGGACCAGATCAGACTCACAAACGTGAACCTATCGAGGTGTGTAAAGAAAGAACTTCTGAGCCTCCTCAATTGCATGTTTGAACAGAGGCTTGAATGAAGAGTACTCCCATCTATGGATAGAAATGGAATAGGGATGAATCCGGGAAATGGAAAAGCCTCACAGGTTCATGGGAGACAAAGCAGTAACTATTGAGTGACTGTGGAGCAGGGGTGGGATGGGTGGTTACCTAACCAACAATATCGAAGAAGCAGACATTAACCAGACAGGTGGTGCGACGATTAAAAGAGAATTATTTTGTCCTGAATTAGTCAGTCTTGATTTTTAAAAGATCCAAGATGTATAAACTATTTACATACATTGTTTAATTTCATTCTCTCAAGTTCTTAGAAAGTAGTTATTTGTATTGTCCTCAACTTACAGGTAAGATTTTTAAGGAAATGCCTCAAGTTCACACAACTGTAGTTGGCCGAACCAGTCTTAAAATGAAGTTGGCTAGAAGCATAACTTGTGTAAGAATCTTGGTATCAAAAGAGTAAAAAGTCCATCTGCAGAATGTTTTGCTCATCGTTGTATCATTATTGCCTCACATCTGGCACATAGCAGATCCTGAATAAATTTTGGCTGCAACGTGAAGGAATTTTTGCATCACTGAAGTCAATGCAAACTGTGGAAAATAGTCATTGTTATCAATTGACACAACAAAGGTCAAGTAAAGACAGAAATCCAGCTCTGAGATGTAGCAGGTCATTGCGGACCTATGCCAGACCAAGTTCACGATGGACTGGAGCCAAAGAATGATTGTAATGGGTTGAAGAGTTTATGACAAGTAAAGGCTGTGACGACGTGTTTTATAAAACTGTGCAAGTGTGATGAATCCCCAACAACACAGAGATTAGTCATTGTCTGGTAAGAAACGTGAGTGATTCAATTGGCACCAATCACTGGGCCAGAGAAAGATGCAGCATTCCACTTCCCAAAAGATCTCCAGACTTGGAAACCCTCTGTGGCAGTTCTGTTCCATCCTGTCAGATTACGACAAGTCAGAATCAATTCGATGGCAGCCATGGATTTGGTATATAGCTGGGGCCTGAGTTTGGGGGATGCTCAGAAAGGAAACTATTGGCTCTGTTGAGAGTCAAGTGAGTAGAAAGACAGCATTGAAAATACAGCACTGATGAGAATACTGGGTTCTCTAGGAGGGCATTTTATTGGTAAAAGAGAGAAATTAATATCTTTATTGGTCCAGATAGCATCCCAATTATTCATAAAGGGCTTTGGGCTGCACGAGTAAGAGAAAAGAGCAAAGCAAGAGCATGAACTCTGGATGCCCAAACTATGAAGAAGGAATGAAATGCACTCTCACTTCTCATGTATTGACATAGTAGATTCCCAAAACCAAAACATGGTTGAGAAAAGGGCACTTATGTCAAAATGGAGAATGACTACATCATATTTCAAATTAGAATTATTCTTGCATAAATGCCAAGACACATCATTACATAACTGCCAAAATACTGAGAAGCATGACAGGCAAGTTGACACTTACCCTTTACCATCACAGTCAGCATTAGTCCTGCCTCAGACTTAGGAGTTCATTACTGCTGGAAATGCATGGCTAATGCGCAAAATGGTAGGATTTGGGGGAGGGGGATTTTTTTTTTTGGATTTTTTTTTTTTGCCCTGGTGGGAGTACGAGGCCCAGCCTTGTTCCTGGAGAGCTGCTGCTGGATTTGAACCACCAAGCCAATGGGCCGCAGTCCCGCACTCAACCACTATGCCACTGGGGCTCAGTCAATGGTAGGATTTTTTACTATTTTCTTAAATGTGAGTAAAAATGAATGACTACCATTTGTTTCTGTGAGCTAGAGGAGATTGAAGAACAAATGGCACATGCTTGCACACACCATACACACACACACATACACACACACAAACACCATAAAAAAGAACGAATTTTTTTAACCAAATCTATGTATTTAATTTTTTTTTTTACTAAAAAACCTTATCACTTTCAAATAATACTCCATTGCACCTAATACACTTGTCAAATCTGTGATTCCATTCTTGGAAACATTTCTCAAACTCGTGATTGGATGGCTGACAGCGCATCCCCCTCATTTTTTTTCTTCACCTCATACATCATCTAATCACTGTCCTTTTGTGACCCTCTTTATTCACAGAAACGAAAAGAAGTCAGGTGAGTAAGGTGTGTGGGTCAAGAGAGGGATGCTGCTTTCTGTCCCCCCTTCAAAAATATGGCACACTAAGATGGCTGCATGAGCAGGTGTATTGTCATACCAGTCCCCCATTGACCACAAATCAGGCTTTTTTTGGTCACAGACCATTATGCTATCTTCCCATAAATTCCAATGAGAAAGTTTGATTAATAATCTGACCTGATGAAACAAACTCCAAATGCACAAGTAGATATTTTCATCTGTTCAGGAAACTGATGTTGTTCCAGAATAAGATTTGTCAGCAATTGACATTTCACCTTTTTTGCAATGATAAAACCACTCATACACTTGAGTTTTACCCATAGCACTTTCCTTGTAAACTGTGTTCAACATCATAGTTTCTGCGGCATTTTTTCCGAGCAGAAAATAAACTTTCTCAGCCTCACATTGTTCTCCGAAATGGGTCATCACAAAAAAAAAAAAAATTCAAGCAAAACGGCTTTCATAAAAAAATTCACTGTGGTCAGAGAGAATCTTTCCGGTTGACACCAGTGTATGCACTAACTCAGAGGAATTTACTGAAAGCTCGCCTAGCTGGAAAAATGTGTGCTATGAAAGCATGACTTTTTTTCCAGTTTTTTGAGCTGTACCAGATATGTGTGTATATGTAAACAGACATATACATATATGAAAGACTAAAAAATATGCTATTGCCAAAACTGCAGCTACAGTTTCAAAGGACATTGTCTTAATCCGATCTATGATACAACCAATCACACTAGAATGTTTGTTGAATGAAAGAAAACCTATGTCATTTCAGAGTACTTGATACTTTGGTGAGTAAAAATGTTGAAATGCCCTTATCAATTTTGCTCTCAATCAATAAATGAATAGAGCAGTAAGTTTTCTGACAGTTTATAGGCACGCCATTCATGTACACTTAAGGCATCACTGCTTTCTCTTCCCAAAAGAGCATAACATTTTCCATGTACTCACTGGTAAGTGTAGTTGAACAGAAATTAATTGTTCTTAATTGTTTAACTTCATAACACAGTTAAAGAGAACAGGACACATTTTCAAGTTCATGAAACTAGAGTTCCAATATCATATTGCTAGCAAATATTTGGCAAGCAGAACAACAGGAGACGCTTAATACATACTTTGGACTAATTCTTAAATATACAAAATAATGGGCATTATTAAAAGCATAGCATATGTTTCAGGAACAAAATTATTGGTTAAGTTTCACATTCTCAATTTTGAAAAGCTGCTAGAATATTCTTTAAAACATACAAAGGAGTTAAGTTTTAATGGTAAGAAATGGAATAGAGAAGAAGCTAAACCTGAGTGCTACGGAATAATTTTCTTTAACAACCGAATCTAAAAAGTGGAGCATGACATATTGCACAAATGTTATCAATACTATATTTCTGCATTTTCCTTATAAAATATAGTCCTTTATGCTATAAATAGTTGTATCATCATTCTATGACTATTTGGCTACAGCAGGACAACTCATGATGGGTTCAGCCTATAAAAATGCTGCTGTTGCTTTGTGCCATAGAGTTGGTCGCAAATCATCTCTGCTCTTATGCACAACAGAACAAACTACTGCTCAGTCCTGCGCATCCTCACAGTTGTTTCTGTTTGAGCCCACTGTGGTAGCCATGGTGTCAATCCACCTACTTGAGCCCTTCCTCTCCTCCACTGCTTCTCTACTCTAATAAACACAATGTCCTTCTCCAGGGATTGGTCTTTCCTGACCACATGTCCAAAGTACAGCTATCCTTCTTCCCAGATAAAACAGTGTGCTCTTTCGGTGCTTTCAATATGCTTTGCCAGTACCACAGTTCAAATGTATTGATTCTTCTTACATCAATGTCCAGCTTTCACACATATATGAGACAATTGAAAATACCCTGGTGTGGGTCAGGTGCACCTTATTCATCAAAGTAACATCTTTACTTTTCAATACTCTAAAGAGGTCTAGTGTTCTAGATTTACCCAATGCAACCCATCTTTTGATCCTATGACTGCTATTGCTTCCATAAGCATTGATTGTGCATTCAAGCAAGGCAAAATCCTTGACAACTTCAATCTTTTCTGCATTCACCATGTTAACTATTGGTCCACTTGTGAAGATTTGGGTCTTCTTTACTTTGAATTGTCATCCATACTGAAGACAAAAGTCTTTGATCTTCATCGGCAATTGCTTTAAGTTCTCCTTACTGTCGCCACACAAAGTGGGTCATCTGCAAATTGAAGGTTGTTAGTAAGTTCAATCCTGCTGTCACATTATTCTTCATGTGTGCTTCATATGTGCTTTACATGTCAGCTTCTCTGATGACTTGCTCAGCATACACCGATTACATATGGTGAGAGGATGCAACCCTGTCGCACTCCTTTCTGATTTTGAACCATGCAGTATTACCTTGTTCAATGGTGCATCTGTCCGTTGAGCCACATAAAAGTTCCTCATCAGCACAATAAAGTGTTCTGGAATTCCCTTCTTCTCAAGGCTATCCATACCCTGTTACTCTCCACACAGTCAAGTGCCTTGGCATAACCAATAAAACACAAGTAAACACCTTTTTGCTTTTTTGCTGCTTTCAGACAAGATCCATATAGCATTAGCAACAATACCCCTTGTTCCATGTCCTCTTCTGAATTCAACTTGAAACTCTGGCAGCTTCCTGTCAATTTACTGCTGCGACTACTGTGAATGATCTTCAGCAAAATTTTACTTGCAAGTGATACTAATGATATTATTCTATAATTTAAGCATTATGTTGGGTCATCTTTTTGTTATAAGTAAAAATATGGATCCCTTCTAGTCAGTTGGTAAAGTAATTGCTTTCCAATTTCCTGGCATAGGCCAGTAAGTGCTTCCAGTGCTTTATCAGCTTGTGGAAACATTTCAATTGTTATCCCCATCAGTTCATGGATCTGGTTTTTGGCTAATGCTTTCCATGCAACTTGAACTTCTTCCTTCAACACCATTGATTCTTTCTTGCTCATATGCTACCTGCTGAAATGGTGGGATATTGATTAGTTCTTTTTGGTACAGTGACTGTGTTCTCTTTCCACTTTCTTCTAATATTTCCTGGGTAATTTAATATTTTTCCCATAGACTTTGTCAATATTGTGACTAAAGGCTTGACTTTTTCTTTAGTTATTTTAATTTCAGATATGCTAAGTTAACTCTTCCACTTTGGGATTCTGATTCTAGGCCTTTGTACATTTCCTTATATTTTGCTTTGTCTCCTCAGGCTTCCCTTTGAAATTTTCTATTCATCTCTTTGAATTCATCAATTCCTCCATTTGCTTTAGCTAGTCTACAATTAAGAGAAAGTTCCAGAGTCGCATCTGATCTCCACTTTGATCTTGCCTTTTTGTCTCTTGAAAGACTTACGTTTTCTTCATAAAGAGTGTTCTTGATGTCCTCTCCTAGTTGATCAAGTCTTCTGTCTCTGGTGTTCAATGTGTCAAATCTGTTTTTGAAATGTTCTCAAAATTCAGGTGGAACAGACTCAAGGTGATACTTTGATTCTTGTGGATTTGTTTAAATTTTCTTCGGCTTCAACATGAACTTACAAATCAGAAAATGATGGTCTGTTCCAAAAGTCAGCCCGTGGCCTGATTTTAGTTGCTGATATTCAGTTTCTACATTGTTTCTTCCCACAGATGTAGGACTTTGGTTTCTGTGTATTCATCTGGAAAAATCCACGTGATGTTGTGTCTTCGAATGATTTTTAAAAAAGGATAGATGGATCCAATTTTAGTAGCAAGAAAGGGAAAGTAAATGCTAATGAAATTAGAAAAAAAAGAATGTCAACTACATCAAAGCAGCAAAATAAGAAAACCAATAAAATAATCTTTGTAAAGAAAAGACCTAAAAAAGTAAATTGTAAGTTCTACTAAATGTAAACAAACAGATGCTTCTACTATATGGCAGAAACGGTTCATCTCTAAAAATTACGGAGCAGAAGAAGAAGGAGAGCCAGGATTAGGAGGAGGATGAAGGAGGTGAGGCTAGCTGCCACCATGAACAAGCCCCTTTTTTGTCAGGAGACCAAAAGGAATAGACGATGCTCAGCTATCATTACTGAAGCTTGCGGTCAAAGATCCAATTAAGAAAAATCTTCAATGGGCTGAGCCCCAGTGGCATAGTGGTTGAGTGTGGGACTTCAGCCCACTGGACTGGCGGTTCAAATCTAGCAGCAGCTCTCCAGAAGCAAGGCTGGGCTTCCCACTCCCACCAGAGGGAAGTGTTACCCCCCACAAAAAAAATCTTTAGCAAAGGGGGAAGATTTCAGAACAGTTAAAATTTTCCAGGTCTCTAGATTCCTACAGACAGGAAGATTCATAAAACCCTCAAAGGACTGCCTTGAGACAATCTTTGAATTTTAAACTAAAAATATACCCTGAAGTCTTCCTAAAGCCAAACAATAGTTTAGCTTCACTAGTTTGAAAAAATGGGGGAGGATGGGGAAGAAATGGAGAGCTGACATCAGGGCCTCAAGAGGGAAGAATTGATTTGAAATGATGATGACACCATATGTCCAAATGTACTTACCATATTGGAGAAATGTATGGATTGTGATAGATGTAAGAGTCTCCAATAAAAGCATTAAAAAAAAACTGCCTGGAGCATTACACTCTTTTAAGATCTACCTATACATTATCAAATTGACAATAGCATCCCAAAATATGAGAGAGGAAATTGAAGGAGCAGTGATAATGGCTAAGAAGTTACTCAGAAAAGGAGGGTGAAAAGGAGTGAGCACCTTGAAAAATGCAGCCAGTGTCACTGAATTCTAATCTAGAAACTGTTGAATGGGTGTGTGTTTTGTTTTACAGGTTCTCAACAACAACAAAATTAAAATATAGAACTTTAAAAATCACATTCATACAAGGTGAATTTTCAAATAACTGTTGAAAACAAAGGGGAAGGTAAAGAATATGGAGAGACAAAGTAAAACAAGAGAGACAAAGTAAAGTAGGCAGAATTAAGGATTAAAGTGCTCAAGAGGATAAGAGGGCGGGAGACAATGAAACAAAATCTCCATCTAAGAGCCAGTAACCAAACAATATAGAGGGTAAATTGATAAACCCAAACCAAACCTACTACCATAGAATCGGGTACAACTTACAGCAACCCTTGATAGGATTTTCAAAGCTGCACATCTGACAGCCTCATCTGTCTTCTGTAGAGTGACAACCAGTGTGAACGCCCATCTTTGTTATGCACAACCAAATGCCTAAACCACAGTATACCAGGGCTCCTTAAACATGTGAGAGAAACACGATTAAGAATTGATCGATCAGTAATGGGACTGGGGGTCTTGAGGGAGTGATGAAAATTCTGAAAGAGATTGTGGTGACTATTGGGCAACTCTATAAATATTTTAAAAACCACCGAATTTCTCATTTGGTGAATTATTTGGTAGGTGGATTATATCTCAATTAAGGTGCCATATGTTAGAAAGTATTAGAAAATAAATAAGTTGATATAATAATAATTACAATAGGAAACTTTAATTTGCCTCTGCAAGGATCAGAGGGCTTTTAAACAAAATGGAAAACTCATTGAGAAATTAAATTAAAATATATGAAGAACAATTCAAATAAAGTTATAACGAAAAAAAGCAATAGTGGAAAACTTCAATGTCACTTCCTGAGAATGAAACAAATTCAAGATAAGTGTAAAAGTAAAGTCAGGCTTGCATACGGAAATGCCTGTTCCTCATTCCCGTCAGAGCAGGAATACATCCATCATATGCTACATTGAAAAAGGAGCTTTCAGGACTACCAGCCTTACAGTTAGTTTGAATAGTAGTATGCTTCTCCTACATAAGAAAAATAGATAAACTAAACAAAATTTTTCTTGATTCACCCTCACACAAAAAAATAAAGTCAGATAAATTACATAAATATCAACCATATAAAATGATGTTGATAAAATGTACAGTCAGAAAATTTGCAAGATTTGCAAGTACTTGATCAAAAAAAATCCTAGAATATAACTATAAATAACAGTTCATAAAATAGAGACAACTGCTATACTATTTTAACTAATATTCTAAATATATTTAAGAAAAAATATGTAGATCAAATTTTCTAATAAAAATAAAAGAACAATAAATTTGGAAATTAAGGGACTTACTCCTTTCAGTAAAAAAAGAAAATAAAAATGGAAATTACAATTTCCAGAAATCAATAGAAGAATATTTCATTCAAAATTTGATAAAGCACAAATTAGGAATGAGAAGCAAAACATACATGCATAACCAGTTGATATGGTTATGACAAGCCTACAGGACAGAGTGCAAGTTTCCCAAGGCTGTGATCTCTACAGAGGCAGACTGTCTGCCGTTTTCCTGCAGAGGTGCTCTTAGGTTTCAGTGCAGTATGCACACCTGGTTCACATTGCAGTACTTAGACACAGCATCCCCAGTTCTCCTTCACAGAAACACAGTCAGAAGAAATAGAGAATCAACATAGATACGTGCATATGTCAGTTGGCAAATGCAACAGCATGATGTTAAGTGGAAATTTTCCTGGCAAAATATAAATGGCCAAAACTGACCTTAGAAGAAATGAGCAACCTGGGTTCAGGCTAGCCTTCGAAGCTAAATAGATAATTATAAATGATGTAAATGTTTCCAGGTTCCCCTATAAATTATCAAAAGCAAACAAACAAAAATTACAAAGATGATTTTCTCACAAATAGTTCTAAGGTAGAATCAAGACATTTATTTTCAAGAATGATAAACCATGTACAAGTAGCTTTTATATCAGAAATGAAAAGGCAGTTCTATACTAAAAAACTGATAACCATAAATTACTTAATTCACAAAATTAAATGAGAGAGAAATATGCTTAAGCCATTTGTTGAAATTCAACACTGTTGTAATAATTTTAAATAAAGCAGAGACTTAAGGAATGTCTTAAGTATAATAAAGCCTGTTTTCAAAAAAACTAAAGCAAAGTTTAACCACATGATAAATATTAAGAACACTTCAACTAAAATTAGAAATTAGATGGATATGTGTGCTAACAACATGTATATTTGATGACATTCAATGTTACCTTGCTTTAGCAAGTGCGATCATACAGGAAAATAAAATAGTCTAAACATTAGTAAGGAAATTTTAATTTTCTTTGTTGATGACAGATTGCACACCTGGAAAATTTGGAGGCTTTTATCTGTGAAGCTTTTTCTCTCTAGAAGCATGATCAAAACACTTAAAGGATATATTTCTAAAAGGAAAAAATAGAACTTAATAGAATTAATAAGAAAACTGCATAAGTAATTGAATGAAAAATAATCAATGGCCTTTCTCCATGATAGCAATAAAGATTCAGAATTTTAAAACAGGAAAACATTCTACTCAAATAGTGATTACCCAAACACACTGCCAAAGCATTGATTCTTACTTACGACAACCAAAAAAGGCTGTCCAAGATTGCCCATCTTTACAGGAGGTGACAGCCTCCTTCTATGCCCAAGGACAGGCTGGCTGATTTGAACTGCCAACCTTAGGATTAGGCGCACCATGCCAAAATCATTCCGAATCATAACATCAGCAAGTCTTCTTTTGCCTAACACAGTAATGCTGAGGTGCATATGAGAAATAAATGCCTAAGACAGGTACACTACTCGGGGAAAAGATCCCCTTACGAGGTATTGGAATAGCTGCAATACCAAAACTCCAAACCAAACTCATGACTATCGAGCCAATGTTTATTTCAAAAAGAACAAACAGATTATTGGTTTAGAATATGAAAGTCAAGAAGTAAATTTATGTATCCGAAAATTTTTAATATATCACATTCAAGCCAATCGAAAAAGAATGGTAGAATATTACATGGTGAGGTCCTGGAGACTACAATGAGAAACAATAGCTTCATGTTTTGATAATTTTTTAATAAAGGTTTCCATGGTTTTGCAGCAATACTCCTTGTACATAGATCAATAAAAATAAATAAAAACAGCTTTGTCTGATTGACCACTTATTGACCAGACATACTCCTGTATAAAAGTTATATAAGATACATAGCAGATGCATAATCATATATTTGTATATGTTGTCATTTTTCAATTGTTCTTTCTCATACCCTTCAATACTCTGCTGGCATGCATTTCAACATAAGTGTGGGAGTGTTGTGCTGACACACTCAATAGATGTGAATCCTTGTGGGTCAGCGAATTCCTATGCTAATAAATAACCACAGGCTAGCACTAAAAATGGACCCAGACACAGGGCAGGAATGTATAATAAGGCATCTCTATCAAGGCTCTCTCATGTCTGCTGTCAGATGCTGGCCACTGGTCAGGTGACCGAGGAATCCCCACATTTCCCAGTCTCCCTTCTCCTCCAGGTTGACAGGAGGTTCTGAAGACCCTAATCCAGAAGCAGGCACAGGTATGGTGCAGATTCATGGAGCCCACAGACTTGATCTAAAAACCACGCAGAGCTCTAGGAGCTCCTGCCTCAGTTCTGTATCCACACCACCTGGTTCCAGCTTCAGGGTGGTAACCTGCCATTTATTCAACTCAGTCTCCACACCGACACTTTGCACTGGTCTTTTACCAACAGGAAAGGAAAGGAGGCCATTGTTACATGTGGATTCTAGCATGAACTGAGCGCGACTGGGCCCTGTTCAGATTGGAGGCAACACTGGTGGCAATTGGAAAGCATCGTTTCCACCTAGATGGAGCCGCAGAACAGCTCATCCCTGCTAATGTCTGTTGAGCTGCACTGTTTTCTACAACAGAAAAATTGTGATTCACCATCCTCAACCAAGCCTTGGGAGCAACCCTGCTGCCCATGTGTACAGAGAGTCAACTTTAGATAGAAGAGGGGTGTGGAAGGGAGAGAGATAAGATGACTGAAAATCTGAATACTTTTATGATTTTCCTACTGAATTAGGTCATCAATAGCTGGAGACCTCTAAAGCTAGAGACCTGGATTTTTTCCATTAGCTACACATCATCAGGTTTGAAGTATGATTCATATGTGTCCACAATGTAGACTACAGAAGCCTTGGCAACATGGACAAAAACCCATCCTAGTAAGTTTACTCTTCAGGCGGGATGTGGCAGATGACCATGTGTGCTTGTTTAAAAGATCATCCATGGCTGTACCTTTTGATTAGCACCGACACAAAGTCATCGACGCCAAAAAATAAACAACAACAACAAAAAAAAACAGAAGTTGACTAGCAAACCATTCCAACCTCCTATAAAACTCAACCTTCCCAATAGGTCGTCAGCTTTCTTTAATTTCAATACCACCAGTGATGAACTCATGAAGCTTGTTCTTCCAATTTTAAATCTCTTATAATGTCAGAGTCCCTCCCTTCACTTTACATTGAAACAAAACCTACGACTACAATTAGTCAACTGGGTGTGATCTATCCTCTATGGTGAGTTGAAGGTATGTATCTCCTTCCCACAAAAGTCCTTCCAGGACCTGAAGATGCCTACAGCTTTGTCTTCTTGCCTTACGCTTTAAAAGGAAGAGTGCTTCCTAATGACCTATCTAAATTTCTCCTTGTATTGAATATTTTCTGCCTTTTTTTCCACTGAGGTTTTAACTCTTTTACTTTGCTGTTCTCATTACTTTGTTGTTGTTTGCTTTAGTTATTTTTGTCATCACTGTTTGTGTGTTGTGTTTTTTAGCATAGGAAATCCAGGATAGATAAACCCTAGAGTTTATCAGTAGATAAATTAATAGTGTCTAAGGGGTATGGTAGGGGTGGTTGGAGGAAATGGGGAGCTAATAACAATGAGTAAGAATGGAGAAAATGTTCCCAAATTGATTGTGGTAAAGATTATACAGCTCTTCTTGATGTGACTGAACTATTGACTTGTATGATATATGAATTATATGCCAATAAAACTATTAGGAAAAAACTGTTTAATATTCAAGATATGAAAAAGTAAGTGTGGGCTGAGCCCCGGTGGCGTAGTGGTTGTGCGCGGGACTGCGGCCCACTGGGATGGAGGTTCAATTCCGGCTACCAGGAGCAAAGGCTGGGCCTCCTACTCCCACCACCTGAGGGCAGTGATGCCTAAATAAAAAAAAAAAAAAGAAAGAAAGAAAAAGTAAGTGCACATTAGAAGAAACATAAGATGTAATTTCGAAGGACACTATGAGCTATGTTTTTTTTTTAATCAATAGATGCATGGGTCTACTTCAGATAAACTAGAGCTAAGACAGTACAGCAGTATAAACATATTTTTCCATTCTGCAGCAAAATCTTTCCACATAGTTCTCATTTAAGCATTTGCTGAGGATATCTCTATGCAGGGATATGGCATGCTATTTTATATTGAACTATTGATTGTGTCAATATTCTTGTCAGTTTAAAGAGTTTTTAATCAGCATCATGAAGCCACTGATTGATATTTCTTCTTTTTACAAAGGAGCTCTGGATTGCTGTAAGTTGGAATTGATTTGATGGTAGTGAAATTGGGGTTGATTCTTCTTTAAAAATATATACATATATATAGATAGTTAATTCATATCTGGCCATTATCCAGACAATGTCAGGTAAAGTAGGATTTTAGTCTGTTGATACTAAAGTTTTATAGACTAAGATATACCACTAGGAAATTGAGGACTGGGTACAGATCACTGGTCTGTAGTGTTTTGTTGCTCATCAAAGATTCAGAATAGAATTCTTCAAAATCAAATTAGCACAGAGTAGTTTGACCCAATTTATGTAGCATTCTGCTACACTTGGCTGAGAAAATCAGGACCTATACAATGGCAGCACGCAGGACACAGTATTTTTGAACATGTATATAAATGAATGAAATTCTAGTTGTGTCAAATTTTAACTTAAAATCTAAGCAAGCAATAGACAGATATGTATAAGAAGATATGTGTATATATAGATGTGTGCACATATACATGAAACCAGGTATACACATGTATTTGTATGTTGCATGTACATTCATATAATATATATACACACAATGAAGTTCATAGAAAGCATAGTAAAAAATACTTTTACTTTTATAAAAAGTACAAAATGAAACACTTCGCAGTCCTGCACCACCTTCACAACTGTCCCCTTTGAGTCCATTGTTTCAGCCCCTGTGTAAATCTAGCTTGTGGAAGGTCTTCCTCCTTTCACTGCCCCTCTCCTTTACCAAGCATGATGTCCTTTTCCAGGGACTGGTTTCTTGAATACTTCTTTGACCTAACCAAAGATGTTGGGCAATTTTTTTTCAAAGCCCTAATACCATAATATTATGAAACAGCTCAGACAATTGACATAAGATGGTTTAACAGGTGGGTTTTCTACATCCTAGTTAATTGAATAGTGGCTGGAGGTCTAAAAGCTTGCCTTCTGAGTTGCAAGTATCGGACCCCACTCGGCAAAAAGAAAAGGAGGAAAGGAAATCAACACACTGCCATCAAGTTGATCTCTAAAAGCATTCATGAAGAATAAAGCAATAGCTAACACAAGTAGTCAGTCTCAACCAGAAAACTATGAGTCAACTCTGCTGTTGTCTCACTAACATAACTACCACAAATTCATGGAATAGAGTGCAAAAGGCTGGAAAGATATGAGGAAAACTGGATTTGTCTCCCTAACATAAATACCACCAATTCATGGAATAGAGTCCAAAAGACTGGAAAGATATTAGGAAAACTGTGGATTTGAAGTTGGGCATGATGAGTCTCATGGTATGCATTGGCAGTTCTACTTACATAACAAAAAACATTCCCTATGCTCATTTTTTATAATATCCCAAGAAGAATTTCTCAAATTATGTTTTTTTTTTTCAGTGCCTTATGAACACACCTTATTCATTCCAACCTGGGTTCTGTCACTCACAACCTCCTTCTCCCCTGCAGAGGTCAAAGAAGAGCAGTCCCCATTGGCATGTGATAAGGAGAATAAATGAGGAAAGACTCCACTTTTCAAAGAGGGAATGAAGGAAAGAGTATGCCACTTAAGAGGTAGGAAATACTGGGACTGGGGCATAAGAAGCAGGGAAAAGGAAACGGAAAAGATTTAATTTTCTCCCTAAAAGATACCTTAATAGATAAGCTAAGAGCTACCTGGCCCAAAAGAGTTGTAAAATAAAAATGTCTCGATTTGGTGCCCTTTTTCCCCCATAAACTTTTATCACTCCCTCACCACACTTAACTCTAACTCCTACAGAAAACAAAAGGTTACATCAGAGATCTTTCTTAATATGTGAAAGCAAACACAAGTGTATTATCTAAAAGGTCAACTGAATCCAGTGCTTGACAGGAAAAAGACATAACAAAGCTGTACGGTCTTGAATTCATACACAATGAAAGAATGCTACATTCTTTTCGAAGTGCTTCCTTAGTGTTCCTTGGAAAAGAGTCACAATTAAAAGAGAAAAAGCAAGCTGGCTTTTCTCTCCTCAACCCACTCCACAGCCTTGCCAGATTATTGCTGCTATTTCCTTTCTAGCTTCCAGAAGGTTGTCAAAGGTCAACATTGTTTTTTCTACCCCACTAATAGTAGATCCATTGGTTTGGTGCCCTTGAAGACAAGTAGATCTTTGAAGGCCATATTTTTTGCTTTCCCCCCTTTTCTTTTCAGCTTTGTAACGATAAAGTAACCTTGTTCTAAGTGTAAACCCTCCAATAAGGACAGTTTCCTTGAAAAACCTGCATTACAGGAAAGTCTACTACTAACTTTCTGTTTCACTAATCAGAACTGTTCAAGGCCTCATCTAAGAATGAAGCCAGGGGAAGTCAAGCTGTGGTAAAGCCAAGATCTACTTTATTCCTCAAACCCCTCAGGTTAGCTTAGCTATTATTCTAGGGTGAGAGCAGCAAGCAGGGACACTGGTTTGTGAGTACCACTGCTACTTGAATTTTTGCCTTCCCTTCACATTCTGGATTCTTCACATTCTTGAACTTGAAATGCTGTCCCCAAAGGGTTAGTAATGTGAGGTGCATAACTGCAAGACAGTGTCTGTGTAAGGCTGTCTAGGGATTGATCAAGAAGAGCTTAATGATACCTTAGACGGAGTATCTAAAATGATACTTAACTACTTCAGATGTCTGCTGATGATAATATCCCATCTGGGGACATGAGAGAGGGGGAGACAAGGAAAAGAACTGAATGTTAACAAACCCAGGGACAGGGGAACAACAAATGATCCAAAACCAAGGACGAGTAGGGAGTAGGAGGCCTGGTAGGACTTGCGCAAATTAAGACTGAGCGTGATTGTAGGACAAAAGCAAAGTAAAAAGAAATAGAGGAAAGAACTAGGAGGCAGGGGTCATTTATAAAGGTGTAAAGGCAAGCATGTACATATGTAAATATATTTATATATGATGATGGAGAAATAGATCTATGGGCGCATATTTATAGGTTTAGTATGAAAGTAGCAGATGGACATTGTGCCTTATCCAAGTATTCCCTCAATGGAAGAATACTTTTTTCTATTAAACTGACATTCCATGATGCTCATCTTCCCAACCCCATTGCTGAAGACAGAGTGGGTACATAAGCAAATGTGGTGAAGAAGGCTGATGGTACCTGGCTATCAAAAGATATAGTGTCTGTGGTATTTAAGTCTTGAAGATAAACAAGCAGCCATCCAGCTGAGAAGCAACAAAGCCCACATGGAAGAAGCACATCAGTCTGTGTGATCATAAAATATCAAAGGAATCATGTATCAGGCATCGAAGAACAAAAAAATCATATCACTTTGAATGAGGAGGAGTGCAGAGTGGAGACCCAAAGTCCATCTGTAGGCATCTGGAGATCCCCTCACAGAAGAGTCACTGGGAGGAGACAAGCCAGTCAAGGTGCAGTATAGCAATGATGAAACATACAACTTTCCTCTAATTCTTCAGTGTTTTCTCTTCCCCACACACTATCATGATTCCAATTCTACCTTATAGACCAGAGGATGTACACTGGTACAGATAAAAGCTGGAAACATAGGGTATCCAGGATAGTTAAACCCCTCAAGAGTAATATTGAGAGTCATGATACCAGGAAAGTTGGGGAAGATGGGGGAACCGATCACAAGGATCTACATGTAACCCCGTCCCTGGGGGACAGATAACAGAAAAATGGGTGAAGGGAGACATCAGGCAGCATAAAACATGACAAAATAATAATAATTTATAAATTATGAAGGGTTAATGAGGAAGTGGGGTGGGGAGGGAGGGCAATAATGAGAAGCTGATACCAAGGACTCAAGTAGAAAAAACAATGTTTTGAAAATGATGATGACAACAAATGTACAATTGTGTTTGATGAAATGGATGGATGCATGGATTTGTGATAAGAGTTGTATGCGACCTCAATAATTATTTTTTATTCAAACCTGGTTCTAACACACTTACAAAGTTCATTCTTTCAATGTAACAACTGAGATTTTAGAGATTTGCGTGTGTACCATAAAGAGACATCATTTGGGAAAAGACAACTTCATTTGTCTTGAATATTTGAAATGAACAGCCAGCACATGCTAGATGCTTTGCCCTGCTGGTAGTTCACAAATTTGGGCTGTGGCAATAATTTTAGCCACAGAGCAAAAGTCACAAGACATTTTATTATCTTCTAAACAGCTCACCCTAAATGCCTACTAACTCACTTTAAACACTAACCAGCTTAGTACAATGTCCTCCTTTGAATGAGGATTCTACTTAACTAATTATACACCCTGCTATATAGAGATGCAATAAGCACTGCTACTAAATATAGAAACACTTTTATAGCCTATTGAAATATTACCTAATGATGGATGACAGACTGTGAAAAATAACTTACCCTTGGTATTTAAAATGTCAGAGAAGCAATCAAAAATCAGAGTGTGCAGAAGAGCGTATGCCAATGATTGATGAGGCTTCTTAATTCAGTGAAAGTATTTGAGAAGTCCAAAATGTCAAAACATAAGAGTTAAAGGATTACAAGACAAAAATCAAATAAATGTCCTGGTGCAGATATCAGTGACAAAACTAACAAGAGAATTGGTAAGCATTAGAATCCATCAGCAGTTTTATCTTTATTTATACCATTCTGAACTGGAGGCTATCGTTCTTGGATGATGTTTTTCTATGAGGGGAGTGAATAAAATACCCTTGGATGTAGAGGATCAAATCATCTTTTCTGATGACAGTGGCTCCGAAATGTTAAATAAACACAGTGGGACAGTGTTCAGACACCATGTAGTCCCTAATCAAGTTATGATTGAGACTATGACACATGAGGAAAGTAAACTACGGATCGGCTTCCATCTGGACACGAGTTATATATGAGAATTGCATGCTTTCCTGAAGCATGCCTGATATTGAGGGGAAGTACAGCTGTACATAAAAATAGAATATAAGTGCTTACATTCATGTGTGTTATTTTAGCTTCGTTGAATTTTTAAGTTGGGGCTACAAATGGTCATTGAATTCTCCTTTGGACTTATGATTTATTGTAAATTTATTCAACAATTTTTGTAAGTATTTATTTTGATGTAGTTTCAAACTTCAAGGGAAGTTGCAAAAACAGCATAAAAAAATCTAAAAGTCCCTTACCTATCACCAATTCATTAACAAATTATCCCATCAACTGTAGTATTCTCCCTTTACTTCTACACACACATAGGAAAAGACCCCATTTGAAAATAAGTTGTATGCATGACTCTGTATCTCTAAATATGTCCACACGTACCTCCTAAGAACAAGAACCTTCTCCAACGTAGCCAAACGTAATTAGAATGATCAAGAAACTTCACACTGATAGACTGCTCTTTTGTTTGTTTGTTTGTTTGTTTTTTGGGCATCACTGCCCTCTGGTGGTGGGAGTAGGAGGCCCAGCCTGTGCTCCGTGGAGCTGGAATTGAACCTCCATCCCAGTGGGCCACAGTCCCGCGAACAACCACTACGCCACCGGGGCTCAGCCCTAGAATGCTCTCATAGAATCCACAGTTCATGCCTTAAAAGTGCTTATTGTCTCAGTAATGTTCTTATGCACTACTCATGACCCTCTTTGTCTAAGATCCAATATTTATTGGTTTGGGATTTATAGTTTCCTTTCCTTGACAATAGTCCTGAAATCTTTGTTTGTTCCAACAATATTCCTTGGGTGCGACACTTTCAAGCATTCTGCCAGAGAACTATGGTTACAAAAACTTAAACGTGGGGCACCAGATCATAGTCAAGGTGAGGAAAAGACATATGAAATGCCAGTATACTGGGATTATGAACTCAATTCTTGCTATTTTAATCAGCTCGAAATCTTTGCTTTCCAAGCCCTATTTTCCCCTCTCCTGACGTAGAACTGGGAGAATATTTGTAGCAGAATCATCAGTAGAAAAGATATTTATAGAGGAACTTTTAATTCAAGAAATTGCTCAACGTATTATAATCAAAAAAGCAAAGATTCACTGACAGAGTTTATTCCAACTCACAGCTAACCTACAAGATAGGGTGAATTATCCTTTTGGACACATGAGACTTTAAAATCTTTAAAACCACAGTATATAAGCTCATCTGTCTCCCTCAAAGCAGGTGATAGATTTGAACCACTGATCTTATACTTAGCAGTTCAGTGCAAAGCCCATTATGCTATCATATATTTGAAACAATATAAAACATTACATGACAGTACATACAAGTTTGGTTACTTGTTTATGAAAAAGGAATGATTTAGTTAATGGAAGCTGTGTAACATCCATCATGGATTTTCAGGAAGAGGAAAATATATGCCTTAGTGATACCACTTTTTGGTATCTGGAAAGGCTAAGTTCAAATCCAGGTTGATGCTATATTAGTTGGGTGCTGTAGGGTAAGTTACTTACACTCTGTCTTAATTACTTTGTCTGTAAAATGGGAATAATAATACTTAACTAAAGATTTGTAACAAGTTCAACATAAGGTGAGAAAGTACTTTATAATGCAATACTATATAGACTACATACATATGTACATATGTGTATGTATAGGGTCATATGCATGTTGGTGTGAGGAGAGGAAGAATAAAACTGAGAGAAAGCGTAAGCATGCATATGACTTGTGGAGTTTTTTTTCTGACAGTATCCTCTATCTCATCACCGTAGGAGGGTTTGAAATCTGAATTTCTCATTTGGTTTGAGAGAGGAACTCTCAAATTTCTTGGGATGGCTCCCATCCAGGTTTTACATACAGATAGCCTACCTTTGGGTCCACAGAATAGAGAAGTTCTCTACTTCAAGTCATGTGGACCTTCTGATTAGCATCTAGACTGACAGTGGCAGGAGGGTCTTACTGTCAGACATCTAGAGCCAGCACTGCCCATTATCTGGAGGATATTCAATAGCCATTTGTCGACTGACAGGATTCCAGCCAATGCCTTTCTTCACCAAAGACTATGGAAACGTCGCTGGCTCTTCCTCTGTCAATTGGTACTCACACATCACTGTGACAATTGACCAGAACCTTGGTCAATCCTATGATGGTGAATTATATTTGGAAAAGAAGAGAAGGAAGCTTGGGAGAGGACAGATGAGAGGGAAAAGGAGGGTAAGAAATTAGACAGAGAGTTGGTAAATCCCTGGAGTTTGAATTCAGAAATACCATTAAACAGCATAAACACTATAGTCATATAGAAATGTTGCTAGAATTACTTAAATGACTTAAGTGTGACTGTTATTAGACTGTTATTAACACATTCATTATTTAAAATATCTCTCCTTTTTAAACCTTTCATTAAGAAATCTTTCCTTCAGAGCACATTTCACTTGTGAAGCAATCTTATTTCTTGCTGTTTTGTCATCTGCCTCTCTACTTTCGGTTTTTCTCCCTACTGAACACCAGCACCTAGAACAGTAATTGAAAATGGTAGATGATTAACAAATACTTGTCATGATAGGAAAAGTACTTTAAAAGTATCCCTTGAATGGGTCAATTGTTCTATACAATACTATAGCCATATGGCTCTGGCTAATGAACTGTGTCCTATAGCTAATAAAGTAAAGCCCAGCTAAAACTCCAGTGTCATCTAAAGCCCTAAAAAACAGGGTTTGGGGATATTTTTAATAGATTTACAACAAATTAGAATCCACTGATTTCCAAATGTCCCTCCTAAAATCCTAAGTCAACACTACCTAGATTAGGATCTTTAAATTTTTTAAACAAGGGGCCAGTTCATTATCCCTCAGATCACTGAAGGGCCAGACTATACTTAAAAATAATAATAATAACTATGAACAAATTCACTGCGGGCCCAGGATGAGTCAGCTGATAAGCAGGACAGCAGCGGTGGCAGAAACACCCAGCGGGTTGGATAAATATCTTTGGGGGGCCACATGTGGCCCGCAGGCCGTAGTTTGAGGACATCTGACTAGAAGGTTAAATCAAAAGCTTCCTGACAAGGCCCCATGCTCCAAAGCAGATCTGTGATTGCCAGGATTTCTCATGGTGGAGACTTGCGGGAAGAGCACCACCCCAACTTTCTCATGGGGACCCTGTGGGTGAATTCAGAGCTCCAGCTCTGCCAGAGCCTATGGTTTAGCTCCCCACCCCCTCCAAAGAACTCTCCAAAGCAAAAAGAGCATGATTGATGAAGAGAAGCAGATGTTTAAGTGCCCAGCAGATTTTCTCTTTGCTAAAATGAAGGGCTGAGAATCAAAATAATTAGATGAAGAAAATAATACAAAATGATGACAACACAATCAGCCGACCCCCGCCTCCACCCCCACCCCCCAAACCCTCAGAGACCAATTGAAAAACAGTCTGAACCACTAGAAGTGAATGAAGAGAAACGAAGAGCTGGCATGGACTGCTGAGGGGAAGAGCACACGCAAACGAATAAGAAGGCGGAAAATGAAGGCAATCAGGGGTATTCTCAGCCAAAGTTGTTCTGGGCACTAATTACTCAGAAGAGTAACTTCGAAGAATCAGGATCATTTGTGAGTGTTCTGCTGCTTCTCTGGAAGAAATCCCTCTTGGATCTCCTTTATAAAAAAAAAAAAAAATCCTGAAATGACTATGCTTTGTGTCAGCTCACAGACAAATATATACTTCCCATTCCCACAGCAGCAGCAGCATTCCATATCCCCCCACAAGGCTAAATCCGTCCTCTGGAGATGAACAGGATTCCTGGTCCTAGCAGTACTGGCTGGAGACATATTGTAGGGGGAGAGGAGGGGGGACTTAGACTCTCAAGAAAAAAGGACCTGACAGTAACCCAGCCTTGTATTACCCTCACATGACCACTATCACTGACATTGGTTTGAATGTGTCTGTGTAGAGTGGATGGCATATGATGGAAAATGAGAAGAACTGACCCAGAAAGGCATATGGCCATTTCCACACCGAGGGAAGAAAAGCAGAAAAAAGGGACATGATATTAGATCTGCATGGTGCAGATGGAGGCAGACTAAAGCAGGCAGTCTTAAGCATGAAGGTGCTTTGGCAAAAAGACACAGACGAGGGGGTGGGGAGCATAAGCACAGGGCCTCGAGCAGGAGGTAGTAAGCCTGTGTCTGCGAGCAAATATCACTGAATAGAAGCAGAAGCCCCGTTCCTGTCTGGGGTTCAGAAGCAGAATGAAAGTCCTGGAAAGAAGTAGAAATAAAAGAGGGACAAACAAATGGGTAGCGTTCAAGACAGCAGCCCACACTCATCCAGATAATAGGAGCTTAATTAGCAATTTCGGTGACTTTGGTATCCAATTCCCTAAGAGTTAAACTAAAGGTCTTAAGCATCCTTACTCACAAGTATGGTGAGCTTTAAAGTATCTGCTCATGACTGACTACATGGCTGAATTCCCCCAGTTTATTTTAAAAATACAAACTCCTGGTTCCCCCCCCCTTAGTATGCAAAGTATAAGTACATAATGTTGGTGTCGCTCATCTTAATATCTTTAGATAATCCCACTGTAAAATCACTTGTAGAACCCACTATTCTATTAGAACAATGATAATCACTTCTGGGATTAAAATTTAAAAATTGTGATGCAAATCAAATTTTTTCTGGGCAGAAAAAAGTATAAACTGGTAAATATTTAAAAAATGAGTTATCTTCAGAGTTGGCTTTGGGGGAGGCAGGGTCTGGCTCTAGCACATTTCAATCCTTACCCTTATTTGTGAATATCTTGAGCATCCTGATTTGTGAAGGTGGCCTAAGTTTATTCTTTCATTAATTTCTGTGTCTGCTGCAATGGTTGTTTCCATAGCTGCTGCCACCGCCCAGCTTGCTCTAAAGTTAGGTCCTTCCTCCCTTCCACCAGAGATCCCTCTCTGTTTGGAGTCCCAGACCTGTCCTGCCAGCTCCCTCTTTTCAAATGGAATGTGAACCCCAAACCTTCATTTCTCTCACCATTCCCTATCTCCCAGCAGTCTACCTCAACCAATTCTGGATCATCAGAGTGCTGGATAATGATGTACAAGCTGCTCCAAAAGGCTAATGTAAACTCCATTTCTATCACAAGGGAAATATGATGAATTGTTTTCAGATCTACATCTTCTTACTCCATGCAGGAAAAAAAAATCACAATTGTTTTGGCATTAAGACCACACTTGAAAACCTAAAAAAAGTCATAGCAGCCCAGGAATTCAAAGTCTGGACTCAATCATAGAAAACTTAATGTGATCAGCACTCTAAATAGCTACCAATTTGAGTTACAGAATAGAGAAAGGGAAGGTTAAAGCACTATCAGAGTAATCTTCAAGACTTAATGGAATACAGTGCTCCGCATGCACATTATAACCTATCAGGAAGCTATGCTTATTGCAGCAATTTCCATAACAGAAAAAAAGATGGAAACAATTCAATAACCCTACTACAGAGGAATGGATAAACCAACTGCAGTACATTCACACAATGGAATATTATGCATCAGTAAAAACTGACAACTCTGTTAAACACTGTAAGACATGAACAAGACTAGCGAGCGTCACACTTAGCAGAGTTCGTCAATCTTTAATAACAAAGTTAGTCAATGTTTAATGATACCATTATTATGAGGAAAAATAAAGAAACAAGAAAAGATAGGACTTTGAAGACAGCAAGAAAGCCAGGAATGAGGAGGGACAGGCAAATACGGAGGGAGGCTCGGTGTTTCAGAAAGTGGGAGAGGGTCAAAAGAACCTGAGGGTTTAATGGGGTACTATTACTAATTAGATTTGATGAGACTGTGCCACTACACAGAATATGTTTTCCCTTAAAAATCAAGATAGATAAAGTTAAAATCTAAAAAAGGAAAATCAGCGAGTAGGTTGCAAATAGCCATGGAAACCTATAGTGTCTGGGGTCTTAAAGGCTTGAAAGTAAACAAGTGGCCATCTAGCTCAGACACTGTGGAACACTAGCCTGTGTGACTACGAGGTGTTGAAGGGATTGGGTGTCAGGCATCAAAGAACTAAAATTTGTATCATTATAAAGGAGGGGGAGTAGTGAGTGGGGACTCAAAGCCCATCAATATGTGAAGTGACATCCCCTTGCAGAGGGGTTGCAGGGAAGAGAGGAGCCAGTCAAGGTACAGTGTGGCAACAATGAGGTATGCAACTTTCTCTAGTTCTCAAATGCTTCCTCTCACCCACTATCATGACCCCAGTTCTACCTTGAAATCCAGCTAGACCAGGGGAAGTACACTGGAGTCGGAAACATGGGGACTTCAGGACAGATGGTCCCTTTGGGACCAGTGGTGGCTGTGGTGATAGCGGGAGGGAAGAGGGAGGGTGGAGTGGAAGGGGGGAACCAATTGCAGGGATCTACACATGACCTCTCTGGAGTACGGACAGCGGGGAAGTGGCTAAAGGGACACATCAGACAGAGTATGATATGAAAAATAACAATGTGTAAATTATTAAGGGTTCATGGGGGAGGGGAGGTGGGGAGGGAGGGGAAGTATGGGGAGCTGGTACTGGGGGCCTAAGTGGAGGGACGATGTTTTGGGGATGGTGATAGCAACAGGTGTGCAAATGTGGTATGCATACAATTGACACACATGTTGATCATGATCATAGTTGTATGAGCCCCCAATAAAATGATTTTAAAAAAAAGAGGGGGAAAGAAAAGCTTATACCAAGGGCTCAAGTAGAAAATATTTGGAAATAATATGGCAACACGTGTACAAATATGCTTGACACAAATGATGTAACGAAAGTTATAAGAGCTATAAGAGCCCCCAATAAAATTATTGGGGAAAAAAGTATTGTGGCAGTCATGTACTTATGCTAATTTTATGATTGAAATATAGGGGTGGAGTCTGGCCTGTTAATCTGGAGATAGCCATTGAGTAGCTGATGAGGACTCTGTGTGGGTATGGCTTTCACCTGAGACTCCTGGGAAATCTCACAATATTTCCCTCATGAAGATGAGAAACTATCTTCCCCAGTTGTTGGGAGTTAGTTTCAGAGATAATTAATCGCAGGCAACACAGAATGGAGGCGTCTGGGAGGCTGGAAGAGCCGGTGGAGAAACCACAAGGCTTTGCCCTGATGGAGCCGGACTCCTGAGGCTGGGGCAGCCACATGGAGGCCTCTTCCAGCGATGAGTTGCTTCTGCCACCACGGCATGCTGTTGATGGACCCTGAGCCCTGGAAGCGAGGAGACATGGGGAGACCCGTGTTGGTGCCGGGACTCTGTAACCACTGACCTGTGACTTCGTATGTTGCAAGAAGACTATAGACTGATTTCAGGCATATCGGTTAATATCTGACTTGTGACTTTGAGCTGGACTGGGCTGGGATGTTTTCTCAATGTCCTGTTCCCCTTGAATATAAACCCATTCCTTATATCCATATGAGTGGCTTTGAAATTTGTTCCTCTAATCTACCCGGACTGACACAAGTATATGCATACTAAATGTAAACAGACAAATATTTATGAGATGATTTATCTTGCAAAATAAATTAAATACTGGAAATGAAGACAGCAGCATGTGTACAAATATGCTTGATACAAATGAGGCATGGAATGTTATGAGCTGTAAAAGCCCCCAATAAAATCATTGAAAAAATAAAATAAGTAACATAATGACTTCAAAAAATAGAACCATAGGCAGGGAGTAATTTGTTTGCGAAGGGAAGTAATCAAATAAAACGGGAAAGGCAGAGGAAGGAAGGGGAGGCCATGTGCTCACTCTGGCTCACAGATTCAAAACGCAGGCATGACCCAAAAAAGTCTTTGAAAAAAACAAATGTGGCCAATCCTTCTGGATTGGCTCCACGAGGGAGCAAAATAGAAAAAGTAAGATAAAAGAAATTCTCTAGATGAAAGATAGGCAGAATAATGTCTCTTCTCAGTTGGGTAGAAAGGTCAAATGGCCATTGTTCTTTGTCATAAAAGCAGCCTGGGGATCACTGGGCAATGCAGCGGTGACCAGCACCAGAGCTTCACAATCAAAGCCCACCTTCCCCATAACTAATGAGGCGGGCCCAGGCAAGCAGCCTGACCTCGCCCTGCTTCCATTCACTCTCCTCCAAGTCAGAGGCAGACATCTTGCTGTTTCCTCCATGCTAAGCATTTTACAGATAGTCCATGGAAGTCAAACTGCGTCTGAAGAAAAGAGCGATGGAATGATTTTTAAGGAGTCTGGAAATCTGCTTATGTGCGTGAATGAAATGTCAGAGTTTCCGTGAAATGACTCTTGCCACCGAGTGTTGAGAATACTGAAAGGAGTCAAACTAGAACAAGCTGGGATTCTGGGGATCAGAAGGATGCTAACAAAGCCTGTTCATCGATACATTATGTTTTCAACAGCTCCTTCCAAAATATGTCTATCAATCTTATTGCTCAAATTATGGCAAAGGGGACACGTTGAAAGACACGAGTAGCTTCCAGAGTTTTTTTATATGACTCATCAAGGACACACCTAGATATTCACCGAGCTAATTTTTAAAAGTAGATCTACATAAAATCCTGCAAGCAAATATTTATGACAGATTCAGCTATAAATCACAAATATCCTGTAGCAACGCAGATATCCTATAATAGGTAAATAAATAAACCTGCCCATATAATGAAAAACCCTTTGGGGATACAAAAGCAATGGGCTATCAAGCCACTCAAAGACATGGATAAATCTTAAACGTGCACTTCCCAGTGAAAGAAACCCGTGCAAAAAGGTATGCTGAAATAAGTAAAAGATGGACTAAACATATAAATGGGGGAGAAGAGACAAAACTTTTGAACAGAATTTCCAAATAATGTATACGTTCTGTTCTCAAGGGCACACACACATACACACACTCACACATGGAGTTGATTCTGATTCACAGTGACCTTGTAGGGCCGCCCTGTGGGTTTCCAAGACTGAAACTCCTTACGGGTGTGGGAAGCCTTGTCTATCTCTCATAGAGTGGTTGGGGGCTCTAGCTGCTGATTTTGAGTGTAGCCGTCTAATCAATAACTAACCCCCTCTGCTACCAGGAGTCAAATTAGAACAAGCTGGGAGTCCGGAGATCAGAAGGATGCTAACAAAGATACCGGGGGTGAGGACACGAAGCAGAAGTCCTCACTAATTAAACCTGAGCTGCACACAGTAACTTCCCTCTGCAATGGGCAGTTTGGAAAGGGCAAAAGTAATAGATTGAGTTTACAGTAGAAAACCCTGCTACACCTTCTCAATGGGGTGAGCATGCAAATTGGAACAATACTTTAGTAGCTTCTCAGAGGACCAGGACAATTGTATAACACACTCCAATTCATGTCCAGGGGTCTGGCTCTAGTCCATACCTTAAACCCATACTATATAGAGTTCCACAAAAATCACATCCTATTCAGAGGTGAGATAATATCTATTTTTAACCATGAATGGATAAATTATCAAATTTCAGTAACAAAACCAGTATTGATGGACTTCACTTAAATCTATCAATCTGGATTCATCGTAAAATGGTAGTGGTTTTTGTATCAACTATTTCTCCAATCTGCTAAATATATGACATCCATTCTCATCTGCTCTACTATTATATGATGGGAACTACTCCAAGAAGCTTCCCAAGGTGCTCAGAGACTTAGGCCTAACAAGCTTCCCGAATCCTTCAGCTTCACTGCTAAATAAAAATTTCAGAAATGCACATTTCAAATCTCAGCTTGTACAGAGCAATAACAACAAATGCTCCATCCTATGTAATAACAACAACAAAATGAACAATAACAACAACAAAAGTTCCACCCGAGCAAAAGATGATAGAATCTGTGGTACTTTCTAGAAAGCTGTGAGTGCACGGTATTCCAGAATTCTTGAAACCCAGAAAATACTGCAAAAAAAATATTTCTCCAAGATTATCGCTTTCATCCCCTCCTTTCTTGGAGAAGTAACCCCATCATGAGAATGGTGCTGTGATTCGGAGTGTAAACGAGCAAAGGACTTGGAGAAGGAAAGTACTACGCTGACAGAACACTGTCAGAGATTTCATGAATTTCACAAGCCATGTCTTTTCTGATTGTTCTGAGAGAAAAACTACTTAACAAAGGCAGTCTACAATTACATGTTGTGCAAGAATTAACAAATGAACTGATCCTCATGAAAGCACTAAAACCCGACCTTTCCTTTCTGGTTGGTCTTTGACCTCCCATGGAACATCTTTGTGCCATGCCATCTACCTCATAACTCTTGAATATCAATGATAATTAACATACCCCAACCTGCTTCATACATAGTATTAATATGGAAATAGTTATAACCTCAGTTTTATTTGAAATCACCTTTCCCTCTGACCTGCCCCCTAGACATTCGTCCTAGCTCTCTGCCCAGAATGACTATCAAGTCCTATCCTAACTCAAAGGAGAAAGAGGCAACATTTCCACAGAAAAGACAGCAAAGACTCGCTATGTATTGCTTTAGCCAAGATGCTTTGCCATGTCATCTACCATGGTACAGTTTCCAAGGGAATACTAAATGCTATGCTTAATTGAAGCTAAAAATGGTATTTACAGATGATGTCGAGGAAAGGTTTACATTTTCTTTAGACACTAAGATTGGAAGATAATTTGGGTATGCAAAAGATATTACGCACCAAATAAAGCACTAAATTAACACTAAAAGCCTCCAGCAGAGAGAACACTGTTCAAGACTGTTTCTTTGCCATCTCTCTCCAGAGTCTCCAGGTCCTCTTTGGAGTGCTGTGCTACGTGGTCACTATGATTGCTGGGGCACCAACATGAGGGGAAACGGGCAGCAATAAGCAGACTGCCCTCAAAAGCCTTCATTGGTAAATAATGAGGCAGAAAATGGAAACAACGGGTTTCTAAGTCAACCAAAGCGAGCAGTGACAAAAAGGTTGACATACGTTGCAACCGTTCTCTCCCATTTCTAAAAGCTATGGCTGTTGCGCGGAGGCCAGCTCATGTAAACACTATGCAGTTTCCAAACCTGTCAGTCTTTACAGAAGCAGACAGCCTCGTCTCTCTCCTGCAGAGTGGCTGGTGGGTTTAAACCACTGACTTTGGGGTTAACTGTCCAATGGCCCACGGCCACTCCTAATTCACTGAGTAGAGAAGAAAAGAAATGTGCTATGCTGATCTTACTTCTGACCTATGATTTCAAATTGTTTCCGGTGGTAGAAGTGTAAGTAACACACCAATAAGTTGTTTTCTCTCTACTGCAACTCTTAAGAGCTTCTTAAAATCGTGAGAAAAATAGAAAAGTCTCCAGACCTAGTCTATTATGATTCAAACTAATCTCCCCATGGATGATAACTATAGGTCATAAGGTTGCAAAATTACCTTCTTGTTTCCACAAAGAAGGTTCCTAAACATTCCCATTTCTCTTAAACCGGTTGAAATGTTGTTTCTCCATACACTCGTCTCCCCCAAAAGGCTTCATTTCTTGCAGTGTTCTTCTGCTCAGTAAGTTAATTAATTCTTGCACTTCTATACATGATAGCATAAGAGATTAAATATAACTGCTGAAAAGATGAAATATAAGCAAGCTAAGATGACTTGCAGTTCGGCTACTCGTTAAAAACAAAGCTTTCGATGAATGTGACCAGGAAGTTGCTGTCTTTATCCTCAGAGCATCTATATTTCAAGAGCTACAAAGGGACAATATTCAGAGGAGACCAGCTACCAATTAAACATAATTATGTTTGATTTATGCCAGCATCTGTTCAACTGGAAAAGGGGATATTGTTTTATTTTAAGGAAATTTAGATTTCAGAAGGTTATGCATTTTTAATCTTGGGAACAACTTATCAATGCCTTTTTTAATTTTCTGGTTTTACTACCTCCTTTCTAAAAATATATATATTTATACAAGTCCCAAACTTGATTTAGAGTGGTCTCTCAAATTATAAACACTTATTTTTTAAATGTTCTTTCCCTAATATCAGTTCTGTAACTCACAGTCTGAGGTTCTTTTTGCTCACTTGTTTTTGTTTGTGTGTGTGTGTTTGTGTTTTAAATAGGTATTGTGTTTCAATACCTCTTGGTCGAACAGTGGGTTAACGCTTGGGCTGCTAAGCCACTGATCTTCCAGAGGAAGATGAAGGGGAAGCTGTCTGCTCGCATAAAACAGGGAGGAGCAGTTTTACTTGAATGAGTAGGAATGGGAAAGATAGCAGTGCCCTTGAGCTCCCTCCACTTCCCTGATTGGCAGGAGTGAGGAAGGTAAAGAAAAGAGGCATGAGAGACAGATATTTTAAAACTGGATAGGTCAGGAGAAAAGTTTTCAGGATATTAAACCAACCCCCTGCCGAAATTCTACTAGTTATCCTAGTGGGGAGAACATCGCCTCACCCCACCCCATAATAATCAGAGTGTCAAAGGAAATCGATGATCTCTTCAAGGGAGCTCTTGAAAATATGAAATAAATCAAAACGTAAAGTGCTCATGGGTGGTACCCTAACTCAACCTTCTTATAGTCTTATCCCTCGTCTCCAACAATATACGTCATTTGATCATTTGACCCCTTGAGTGCGGTTGGCTCCTATGAAGACAACTCCCTCGAAAACTCAATGGGGCAGCTCTACTCCCCGCATGGGGCGCTCAGAGCCACAACTCTCATAAGATCCAGAAGGGAATCTCTGGCCAGGCCGCTCAGTGTCCATCACTGTCTTGCATGCTTTTATAGGCAGATCATCCATATCCAAAGAGGGCCATATTCTTACTCCCCTCTTGGGATTTCCAAAAAGTTAGCTAGCAGAAAAACACAGTCGATGGACAGCTGAACTCAACCCAAATGTGTTAGGTCCACTTCTGAGAGAAACGTTTAACAAAATCTGTTACACACAGGGGCTGAAGCCCCATAGACTCTGTCTGCAGGAGAGACTCTGGCATCACCAAGAGAGATGAGTAGCCTAATGGGAAACAGAGGTGAACAAATAGGCTCACCCCTTAACAGCCTGCCAATAGCCATGCTCTCATTTTAAGGCGGAGGCGAGTCTGAGTTCCATATGGATTCTGTCCCTACAATTTGTTCTTCACCCCTTTAGCCTTCAGAGTCCTATAGAAATGGGAAATGGGAAAATTCCAGAAAAAAGTGAGTTAGTACTCACTAAAATCCCACTAAAAACAGAGAAGCCCCAAAAGAAAAAAGAATTATGGCTTTGCAATCCTTCTTTTATTTTTTTTAATACAATACAGTGAAAGTCACACAGTCTACCAATTTCACACAATAGAGCTTGGTTACTTAAAGGTTGTGTGCCTGGGAGCATTTAATGGAGGGTCCCTGTCAATATCGTGATGGAAACATCTTTAAGGGTGGCATTCCCCGAGAGCAGAGACTTCATCGATGACAAGCCTCATTGAAATGGCGGGCTTTCATAGTTGGAGACTCCAGTATGAACACACGGACATCACCCCTCCAGTCACAGCCTCCCAAACAAAGCCCTATGTGACATAGATAGGAAATCCCACAGTGCTCACTAAGGGTAAGAACAAGATAAATATGGTTTGCCTAGAGATAATCTTACTAACCAGAATATTTTTGAGTCTCCCCAGAATGCTATGTACTCCTCTTATATGCTTTTGACCAAGTAAATGTCATACATGTAAATTCCATTCTAGTATCTTTAGGACTGTAACAAAATCAAATCATTCAAAATTAATATCTTGATCTGAATTTTTCCATATTCTTCAATCCTCTCTTCCATATCAAAAGAAGCATTTGCCCCTCTACTGTCCCCTCTACCCCATTATGCTCTCCTCTGTTCAAATATGTATTTACTGTACCGAGTATATTAGCAGTACACTGAAGAAGCCCCGAGACATCTTCGATTTCCTCTTTGTTGGAATGGTCAGCATAGGAGCATCTGTTAGAAAGATTGTGGAAGTTTTTTTCTGCATCCCTGTAACTAAGAAGAAAACAAAATTAGAACATGGGGGTTTCTCTTAAGCATCTATGAATATACACATATAAATACACATTAGCATACGTATTCCAACCATCAATGTGGTCCCGGTCTAAGACAGCAAATGTGTTAAAGTCATAATTCCTAATGTAGCCCATAATTAACATTACCATTTGGCAATGCAGACCTGAAACTGAAAGCAATCATTAATAATAAATTTTTAATCAAGCACAAGGAAAACAAATGAGAATCAAAGTAAACATGAATTAACTAATATAACCCTATTTGAGTGTTTTATGCCTCAGGGTAATATGTTTCTATAAGGATGTTGCCTAAAAAGAAAGACGTTAACAGGAACATTGACATTCAATATGTTGAAAGCAAACTCTATCATGGACTATCAGCTACATAAAACTATATGAATTAACAAATAAAATATGTTGGAGTCTGATCGAAATATATTTGAATCATGCTCTTACCATTTTCTGTGAGACCCTGGACAAATAACCAAGTCTCGTTTAGTATAATATTTCTCTCTCACAAAATAGACTTATTATAAAAACTGAGTCATATAATGCCTATGTAACTGAATGTTGACTGTGAACTTCGCAGATGCCTCTGACTCAGAGCTAAAGCTCCAAAGCAGAAGACAGCGGACCAAATCCTTCACTGTTCTTGAAAAGTAGCCAAGGGGACCAAACATGCTTTTGAAACTAACTGTCTAATTGATTCTGCATCTTGGGAAACTCATTTGAGTCAGAGTTGAACTGTTCTCCATACCACTTTCCATAGCAAATGTTTTCAAATTAGATGACCAAGTCTCTCCTCTGAAGTACTTCTCAATGGATTAAACCTCCCTCCACTAGTTTGGAAGCTTGAATGTCTTAACCATTTGTAGCATCCAGGGACTCCCGTCAGAGCTAAGCCAAACAAACAAACAAACAAACAAACCCACTCACTGCCACTGAATTGATTCCAATGCAGAGCAAGTCTTGATAGGGTTTGCAGAACTGTACATCTTTACAAGAGCACACAACCTCATCGTTCTCCCACAGATTGGCTGGTGGATTAGCAGCAATATGAAAACTCTTTCTTCAGAACTAAAGAGTTGACTAAAGAGCTCCTCCCACTACCATCACATTATGAGGAATAGAAAAAACTACCCCAAAGAGTGAATTTAGCCTGGGAAGAAAGTCCTGCTTTACATTTGTTCCATCCCTGTGAGAAAAGAACAAGGTGGTAGAAAAGGGTCCATCGCTGGCAGAAACTGGAAGAATCAGACACCTTGTTCCCCAGAGAACTAAGGCAGTGGATTCTGTGGTCTTCTGTCTGTGCCTACTTGAGCAGAAAAAGAAAATTCTAGAGAGAATTACTAACCTGGAAAGGAACTGGAAACAACTTCCAATCACAACATTTGGGAAGACAAAAATAAGAGTTTCCAGTGGGTCAACAAGATGCCACTAAGAAGAAGGGCGCATGATTGGCCATGTCCAACAGCTTTCCCAATCAAGAGGCAGTAGGCTGAAGACCAGTCAGATGGTAAGTCAGCACTGGGGCATCTGACATAGGCGAGGTACAGCTCATACAGGCACCTCCGTGAGGGCTGCTACCACCAGCAGTTATTGAAAAGAAGCACCTGTCATTGTCCACTCTATTTCTGCTGGCTGCAACACTCCAAGGAGGAAGAACCCCAGAAAGAGGTAATCTGGAGATGAGGGAGATGGAAATTTTGATCTTGCCCATCTTGCATACCAAAGTCCTCCTGTCAAGACTTCATCCAGAGAGGGGGACGGAGGAAGCCATGAGTGACAGATCTTGAGATTGAAGATTTCAATTGACCTACAGTAGACTTGGTAATCCCTGAAAAAAACTTCAAAAACAGAGCAGTCTGCACAGGCAGGTATCAAAGGAGATTTTTACTACCAACTTTGAAGAAAAAAGAAAATGATGTCATGTCTGTACACCTTACTGGGATGAGACTCCAATAATCCAGTTAGACAAAAGGTGTTTACTACAGTTTCTAGGATACAGAAATAATTCAACAATAAAACAAGGAAGAGAGCATATGTTAGGCACAGACAGATACAGAGTTAAGTCAAGTTCTGCCATTTTAATCATAATAACTGTGGGCAATTTTCTTTCACTCAGAATCAAGGTAAAATGTGCTTAATACAATGATCCTAGAAAATAGATGATTAAGATGAAATGATGACAGATATAAAGTCACCAGCATATTCCCACAAACACAGTAAACAATCAATAGAACTTGTTTTCATTGAGATGTATATTTATCCTTTGTGACAATATTCAAAAAGTAAAACTTATTTTAGGTGAAGTCATTTATAGCCACATGTTTTGGCCTTCAAAGTATATCTTTCAAGCTTATTTCCCAGAATAATCAGAATTAATTTCACTTCTAATTTTTTGTTGAAAGTAGTATGGCTTAATCCTACTGCAATTGTCAAAAACAACAAGAAAAGCAGAAGGTTGGATGTATAAAGTAAATCACTGGTGCCACGGTGATAATAGGAGTAATATCATTTCTTTTCAGATGACTATAAGAAATGAACCTTCCTCCTCCCATTTTCCCCTTCCCCTCCTGGTATCCCTACTGTCAGTATTGGTCCTGAGGGGATTATCTATCCTGGATTCCCTGTGGTTCCATCTCTTATCTGTATCTGTGTACAAGCTCTGGTCTAACCAGATTCATAAGGGAGAACAGGGTTCAGAAGAGTGGGGAGAGAAAGGGGAGTCTCAACCATTACCTGGGACTCCCTTGCTTCAAGTTTCAAAATCCATCACAACTGAACAGTGTCTGTCAAAAAGATGTATTTTCCATTGATAGCTTTTTAAAAGGATATACTATCTATAAATTATTTTTAATAACTGGACTACCAAAAAATTCATTGCCATAAGTTTTTTCTCTGCTACCATAAAAATACGTACATTTTTTTGTGGGCTGTGTATAGATCAATAAGAATCATATAGTGTAAACATGACGGAATAGTTGGATGAGGCATTTTTGAGACATGCATTTGGGTTTGGTTTTTTTCCAATCAAAAGGAACACTCTGGAATAAAGGTGGAGAGATAACATGATTTGGGCCTCGTGGTTATGCCACTCCTGCAGCAAACCCACAGGGGCAGTTCTACCCTGTTCTGTGGGGTCACCATGTGTCACCATCAACTCACTGGCAGGGGGGAAATGACAACTGCTTCCCCAGAATGCCCGCAGAGGCCAGGGAAAGAAATCATCGAGAAGGTAAAAGGAACGGTAATGCACAGAACTAAGTATTGAAAGAGTCAGATCAACTAAAAGAAGGTAAAAGGAATGATAATGCACAGAACTGAAATGTGAAAGAGATCAACTAAAATGTTCCCATTGATGACCAGTAGTTACCAGGGACTGTGGTTGTTCACTGCTTATATCCTGATAGGATTATTATCACTAATATTCCACTGACCTTCACTCCCACCCTACCACTGTTCCAATTTTTAAAATGATAGCATTGAGACTCAGCAGTGAGAAATCCACCCGCTCCCTTATCTGAGTAGAACCGCCACGGTGGGGTTGCCAGGACTATACTTCTTTATGGAGTAGAGAGGCTTTCTGCTGGCCTTGTGGTTAGCAGCCCAAAGCAAAGCCCACCAGACCAGAACTTGACTGAGTCCACTGTTTCTCCTGTAAAAAGCACATCCTGTCAGTCCTGGCTGTCTGCTGCACAACTACTCACTGACATCCATAGCAACAGGGAAAGGCACCAGGCAAGACTGACATAGGAAATTAGACAGTCATAAACCAGGTTTTCCTCGATCTTGACTTCCTTTTCATAAGGGACATCGAGTGTTCATAAGGGACATTCTACCCATTTCCTACTTGCCCCTTCTTCTTTTCATGATTCTTTCTACCGCACACAACCCAGAAAGCCAGTCCAGTCCCTGCATGCTTGCGCTAACCCTCCCCCCCACCCTCAAAAAGCAAGCAAACACAGGACCACCGACTCAACTCTGACTCACGGCAACCTTAGGTAAAGTTTCCTGAGCAATACGTCTTTACAGGCTTGGCCAGTCTCATCTCTCTCCCAAAGAGAGGCTCACGGGTGTGAACTGCCCCCGTGGTTATAGCAGTAAAACAGTCACCCATCAGCACCACAGTCACTGACACAAAGATGCACATGCTCAGTGATCCCTCTTTTCTTTTCAGGATCATGCTACATGAACAAGTTCTTTGAGTGAGCACTCAAAGCCTGTGTAGAAAACACATAGCAACCTCCATACATACAACCACCACATTCTGATACACAATGACAGAATATCAAGCATAAATGAAAAACTATCCAAGTAAGTCATTATCATGCATGCTATAAATGAATGGGTTCTGGATACTAGAATTAGCCTTGTTAGGACTGTAACAAAATCTGAAAGCTATTTCAACCCCTGATTTTACATCTCCATCCTATAATTGCTCTTCTATCTGCCGTGCTCCTAAAAAGATCCCCATACATAGAGTGAAATGTTTTCACCTACTTATCCCTCCCGACCCCCAAAAGTTAGTACTGCCTAGGTGTAGGATCTTAATCATGGTACAAGGAAGTAGAAGTGAACAAAATACACAAGCAAATAAGAAAATAAACATGCGCACTCCAGCTAATAGTAAGGATCATGAAAGCAACTATTTTAGGAAAATATAATAGAAAAGTGACTAGGGTTCTCAACTGGAGTGGAGTGGGTGGCTACTTTTGATTGAGAAATTTGGGAAGATCTATTGGAAGAAATGTCATTTGATCAGAAACCTAAAATAACTAAATAAATAGATCATGCAAGCTATCAAGACAGCGAATTCCAGGAAAATGAAGCAGGATCTGTTAAGATTTGGGGGCTCCGTGAATATTGATATCCTTGGGAAACCAACTGCCATCCTAATTAGCTGAAATGGAATCAAAAGAGGGTGGGGAGTGGAGAGGAGGAGTTGGAAATCAGAGCTAGGCAATAGCTGGGCCACAGAAAGAGTTCTTTCTTCATTCAACCAAAGAAGCCATTGGAGGCAGGGGTCTAAGTGTGGTTCCTGCAGCAGCAGCAGCAGCAGCAGCAGCAGCGTCAGAACAGCAACTCCTAGAAGGAGCTGCAGATTCAGAAACCAACGCAGGCCCCTGCAGTTATTGTTTTCACAATCTGATCAGGTGATTCTGTTACCCGTGAATGAGAAGCACTGATGCAAAGTTTAAAAGAGGAACTAAAAAATAGCATGATCTAAGTTTTTAATCACTTGACTGATAAAAACAGAACACAGCAAAAATGCTTGGGTGAAGGGCAAATGGGGGTGACGAGATGGCAAGTTATCATACTGCATTTATAAATTACTTTCGTACTCACTTTCCCAACTTGAACTGAATTGACCCTATGGAAAAATGAATGAATAAAAAAATTAAATGAAGGAATCAAATAAATGTGTGAAGAAAAAATCGTTGTGATGATGTTAATCCCTAGCAAGAGTCTGCCTCTCAGTTCTTTCATCTATATGATCTTTTGAAGAGTTGCTCGGTGACCCCAAACTTTTCTGTTGGAAGATTGAAGAAGCCCCCGATGACCTCTATGGGCGATGGGTACAGGCATCCATGAGGATCAGAACTACACAGTTCTGGAGCTGTACGAAATCCAGCAGATACACGGCCAACGTGTTTGAAAAGAGGAAGGGGAGGATGGAAAGATCACTGGTTGAAGGTTGAATTCAGAAAGTAAAAGTAGAATGGCTCATTCATAATCTCTGGTATCCATTCTGATTCCTCATCTCTGCCCATTCTAGTAGTGGTCCAGTTTCAAGTTCCCTCCGTTTCATGCAGGAGTCCCACATTCCATGCCTGGCTAACATCCCTCATGCCCAGCAGTGAGAAGGGGCTGGCATGTTGCATGGATGAGCAGTAGGTTTCAGTCAAGTTGACAGACTAGAACACACTGCAAAGAAAGTCCTGGTGATCTACCCAGAAAATCAACCAGTGAACATATTATTGATCATAATGGTCCCATCACCCATAGATCCTAGAAGACATTGTGCACAAGTCAAGATCAACTCCACAACAGTTAACAGCTACACCCAAGGCATCCCAAACATCAAATGACTTCCAGACCAGCCCAACTTCAACAATTCTGAAAAAAGAAAGACTTCCTTCTGTACAACCACCTCCCTTCAAACCAAGGATTTACTCTCAATGACTCGAAATCCCTTTAAGAAAACTTCCTTTTCCAAAGTAAGAGATGAAATACTTTCAACTGCATTTTCTTAAGAGAAATAACATAGATGGGAATGCATTTCCGTCCGTGATGTTAGATGCTTTCCCTTGGGGGCAAGAGAAATAGCTAGGAAAAAGTCTGGGCCTCAAAGGCAAGAGGAATTGGGCAGGAAAGCTCTGAGAGAAAAATGAAGAAAGTGGGGAAACAAAGTCAAAATGCAAGACGTGACAATATTGTTGCCAAAAAGGCCTTTTTATCTTCATCAGCACACGGACAAATAACGAAAGTGAGCAAAAAGTACTGGGAGTGCTCAGAAACCAGCCAGCAGCCAAGCAAAGATGCACTCATAGGCCTATTTGGAACGAGTGGGACGCCACCTCTTTATATTAGAGTCACATTCCCTGTCTGCCTTCTTTATGCTCACTCTGCAATGAACAGAACTCGGAAAGGACTATTCAGCCAGGGAACAAAGGATCCCCACAGGCTATGTCTCCACAGCCAGAGTGGAGAGGAGAGTTGACTCAGTTATTCAGATAAAGGAGGATGGAAAAAATGTCTTTTTTACTAATGAAAATAAAAGAAATTTCTGCTGATGATGGTAATATAGCTTTGCTACCTATTTTGATCACACTTATAAAATTTCTACCCCCATTTGCTTTGGGACATAGACAAGTTCAAAAATGAAAATATTTTACCCTGATGACTTAAAACAGGGGGTGGGTTTACATGTGACTTCCAATATGATTGTTAAAAATAATCACAACAATAGAGATAAAATCAAACAGGTGTGTCATTCTTACCATGTGCCAGAAACTATCCTACACATTTCATACATGGTTGCTGATTTAATCCAAACACTATAATTTGAAAACCACAAACCCAATGAGTGTGATTACTTGAGAGGGGTTACTTTAAAATTTTATCTCCATTAAGATAGGCCACTTAAAATCACTAGTGGTCTCAGACCAAAAGCCAGCTAAGGGGTTTAAATAATTTGTTTTTCCCTAATACTGCACCCTTCAAAATTTACATGACAAAATTTCAAAGCAATTGCCTTTGAAGTGACAATTAAAATAATCATCAAGTGCTTAAAGTATATGGCATTGGACTGGGGAGAGAGATTATTTTTCCATTAAATTTTCTTCCTTTTTGCTTTGAGGGGAAAAAAATTCACATTATACCTGAATCCCCAAAGATATATTCTTGACGGCCTCCATTACAACAATTCTCAGCCATACCTTTTCAATGATCCTTGGTGACATTTCAAGAAGAACCAGGGCTTCAAAAATGACTCCTTAGAAGTTCTTAAAATAATACAAAGAAAAATCCCTGTCCTGCAAAGCGGATAGGAGCAAGGGGAATTAAAAATACACCTGGGCTCTAACCTCACTACATTTCATTTTAAAAGTGAGGTGGCATGAGAAGATAAATTCTGTGTTGTCTGTTGTTGTTGATTCCAAATCTGGCAACCCTCTGTGGGTCGAAACAGAGCTGTGCTCCGTGGAGTTGACAATGGCTGTAAAGCTCCAGGTCTTTCTTCCTAGATGGCCCCAAAGTCCTGGGGCATGGACCGTGGTATCACCACTGGGGGACTCCAAAAGCAAATTCAGGCTTTTCTCTTTGCCAACTGCGTTCTGCCATAAACAGCTCTGATCTTCCTTATTTGAATTGCAGTGGTGCCCATCAAAACAGTGCTTGTGGAGTTTCATGTTTACCGATGTCTTCCCGTGAAAGCATGATTCCTGATTCAATTATGAGTACCATTGCCTTTTACAGGATGAAGGTATTCACGAAAAGGTGCTGGTGGGCCCTTGAATGCCTCTCTGTTGTCCTTGAGCCTGTTAACTTTGTACTCTATGACAGCTGCTGATTTTGAGAGATGGCGTTGAGGAAGAAAGAAAAGAAAGAAAAGGAAAGGAAATAGGCAGCAAGGCACCCCAATTAAGCCAGATGGCTCTCATTGAACTGTGGTAAGTTTTAAAAGTAGTCAAAGAGCCTCTCTTTCCTCTGACTCTATGCAGCCTTACCTTAACCGCAAGGCAATGTCATGAGACTTCATGCTGAGTGTATGAACTTGAGGCGTGGGTGGGTGGGTTGGGTAGGGGGAACAAAACAAAGTTTTCCCCTAAAAAGTTAAGCACCCACAGGGGGTCCTGTGGTGTTCCTAGGCGAAGCCATGAGCTATGAGAATCTAAACAAAAAAGCACACAAGACCAGTGGGAGTTGCTTCTAACAAGTGTAGGATGCACGAACGGCTGACCTGGTTGCCAGAAAACCACATGCCCCACAACCGTGCTTGAGCAATTACCTTAATCTGCCCCCAGTAATGACCAGAATCCATTGTACTTACCCAAGAACATGATGCTCATAATAGTGCAATGTCCTCTTGAGAGTTTGCTGTATCGTCTGAGGCTGCAGGATAATAATAACAATCATAAATGCATGATCAGCAAATCAGGGCCAGTGCCATTCTGAATATCAAAGGCAGAAACTTACTTCCTGATGGATCTCAAAAGCATTTTCCCTTCACAATATTAACCCATTTTGCATCCTGCCACATATTCCCCCATAGGAACTTAGATGAAGCCATCAGCAATTACCTAGAATTTCCCAGTTTCGAGTATGATAGCATTTTCCAACTATTTTCTTCCTAATTGTGTTGTACTAGCTATTTAGCTCAACAAAATATGCACTGGGCACCTACAATGAGCCTAGTTTGGGGGCTGAGCATGAGGTGACACAGGGGAAAGGGCCTGGAAAAAGCATGGGTCCCATTTCCTCCTTGCCTGTGTGTGTGGTTTGAGTGTGGTAATGATCCATAGAAACAAGATGGTACATCCTAATATTTTCTTTTGGGCTTTAACAAGACTTTCAAGGATGATCGGGAAATATCAATAGCTGAAAATCATTTCACTTCACTTAAGAGATATGTAAAACTAGATGATCTTTTGTTCTTCCTCTGAAGTGACTACTTGAGAGGCTAAAGCAAAGAGGGATCAAGTAGTCAAGGTTCCTGTAGCACCTCAAAGTCCACCTGACTTCACCCTTGCCCCCAAGGTATGTCAAGCTAAGGTTCTGCAGCTCCTAAAGGGTCACAAGAAATGTATGGGGCAAAAAATGGGGAAGGTGATAAGTAGCCAAGCTGATTAAGATTAAATTTATGACAACTCAAGAAAGAATTTCTTAATCCCAGATCAAGATTTAAGGGTATTAGTCCTGACCTGGCTAGCAAGTGTGAAGAGGAGTTTCCAGTTTAGAGAAGCATGAAAGTGGCATAGACAGTCCAGAACATAAACCTTACTAATAAGGTGCGATAAGAAGAAGAGTTGTGTATTTGAAGTACAGTGCTGGCGAAGAATATTGAAAGTACCACAGACTGCCAAAAGAACAAATAAACCTATCTCGGAAGGAGTACAGCCAGAAGGCTCTTTAGAGGCAAGGATGGCAAATACGTCATCTCAAGTCCTTTGGCTTGTCAGAAGAGACCAGTTCCTGGAGAAGGCATCATGCTAGGTAAAGTAGAGGGGCAGCGAAAAAGAGGATGGTCCTTGAGGAGATGGGTAGATGCAGTGGCTGCAACCGTGGGTTCCAATCAGTCACAGTTGTGAGGATGGTCCAGCATGGGGCAATGTTTCAGGCTATTATACACTTAGCCGCCGTGAGTTGCAACCAACGGATGGCTCCTAACAACAGCACGATCCAAAGAACACACTACTCATTGGCAAGAGAACGAACTTTAGGCAGTATTATCAACGAACAGAAAAGACACAATTAAAAGATTATGTAAACACGGATCCGCTGTAGCAAAGGATGAATTCTTGGGGGCATCTCATGACTCTAGCGAGACCCGGGAAAGCCTTGGTGGCACAGTGGTTCCAAATTGAGATGCTCGGCACAAGGTCAGCAAACTGAAAGCATTAGCTGACAGAAGAAAGATGAGGCTTTCTTCTCCCAGAATGTCTTTCCGTCTCAGAAACCCACGAGGGCAGTTCTAGCCTCTCCTTTACGTTCACTGTGAGTCAGAATTAACTCGGTGGCAGTGAACCAGACCCTTCAAAGCGAGCCAACTTGATCATGTTATGAGCAGTCACTGATGAGTCATAGGACCCGAGACAGTCCCATAGCTTCCAGAGTGATAATATACTTAAAGAACTTAAGTGAGTTGAGTGTTGGTGCCTGAGAACCCACTAATAAATATCCATTGACTTCCCATCCTTAACCCTTCAAAGTGACTTCATGTACAGAATTGAAGAGAACACAGGGTTTGATTTAACTCATCCTCTACTCAAACCTATCCAAACCCCTCCCATGTTCGTTTCCTTGTGAAAGCATCCAGGGCAGATGGATCCAATCTCCTGCCTGATACTCTTCAAGTCTTTAGCATCTTCCATGGTAGAAAAGAGGATTGTACAGCAGGAGGAAAGTGAGCCTAATTTAAATCAAGGAGGGTCACTATGCTCTCTTGTATAATTTATCAGAACTCTTTAAAATTCAAGACCTCATACATAGTCTTCAGTTTGTCAGACCCAACCCAACTCAGAAGTTAATTTTAAGAGAAACCAGTCTCAAAGAATTCAGAGGACCCAGTGTGTGCACCTTGTCAACACAAGGCCAAAAAGATGAGCAAAAACAGATAGTTCTACTCGATGGGGTAAATGCAAAGCAGAGGAAATATAATCCAACTTGGAAAGAAAAGAATCATTTGCAAACCAAGACCCACTGGAGCTACTAAGCAAGTGAGCAAGACGGAAGCACATACAGAGGTTCTACGAGTTGATTCCGACTCACAGAACACAACCAAACTGCTCCTGCAAGGAAAAGGAGTAAAAAGTCTCATCTTTCTCTCACTGACTGGCTCGTGAATTGGAACTGCAGACCTCGTGGTTATCAGCCCAACAAGTAACCCATTATACCACCTGAGCTACTTACAGAGGTCTGAGTGCAGCTAAAATGCATGATTTAAAAGCTCAACCTACGTCAAATCTTTATCAGTCATTGACGAAGTATCTCAAAGATCAGGACTTCTTGCACTTCCCCTTTGGCAAGACGCCCCCAAAGCAGTGAATATCCACAGAGGGATTATCCTTTCAATAACCTCTGGTCACAAAACACAGAACAGAAAGGAATTAGAGTGCACTGGGCCAGCTAAGACCCAATGACCTCATCTACATTTTTTTTCCTGTACCAGGAATTTCCCAATCATGAAAAAAAGTGCACATTTGTGAGAGGAGTTAAGTCTTTTAAAGAGCTGACTTTTTTTCCTTGTGTGAAGCAATTACCTCTCCTCCCAGCAGGAGTTAAATTTATAGTTTCCAAATGCATTAGAGGAAAAAAATGTTCTTTGGGCACATTCAACACGTCAGGTTTCTTAGGAAGTTGTATCCCTCCTGTTGCTTGCTAAAGCCAAGGGGCGTGTCCTGACGGACTGTAATACAGAGGTAAGGACTGACTGCAGAGTAACTCCTGCTCTCTCGCTGCAGTCAGGATTGACTTCAACAATCAGGGCGTCAGCCAAGAGCGTCTTCTCTCCACGGGGTCCCTCCGTTCTCCCTCAAGGTTTGCCTGATTGCCTCCATCCAGGTCTCAGCCTTGAGAAATGCCATCATAGAATGTGAGGGTCTCTCTGAGCAGGAAGCCTGACCTGTGGAACTCTTAAAATATGTAAAAAGAAAATGGAAGATCAACTTCAAAGCTCCACGTCAAAGTAGAGAGCCAGTGGAGCACTAAAGTCAAAGTCAGAATCATACTTCACAATTCATAAGAAACAACCATAGTTCTCCTGCCTGGGGTGCAAAGAACATGCCACAGGATAGTTGAGTGACATAATAACTGTATAGGCATACACTGGAAGATCCGAGAGACAAGTGTGTGTTTGGGGTGGGGGAATAACCTATTATTCCTGTCCCCCACCCCCCAAAAAAGGATAGGTTCTGTGATTTCTTTCTGCTTCCTGTTAACTAAAATATTTGTGAAACTGGAAGCAGTGAGCTGGTTACACCATCGTGTGAACCCCAACTTTCAGCGACCCCACATTTGTCAGAGGAGAAGTGAGCTCCAATGGGCATTCCATAGCTGGTTTTAAAGAAGGAAATTACCAGGCCTTTCTTCCGAGGTACTTCTGAGCAGATTCGAATCGTCAACATTCCTGTAAGCAGCTCAGCAGATGAACCTTTTGCATCACCCCAGGGGCAAAAGTATCTCTAATCGGCACAAAGCAGTAAGGAGTGGAACAGCTGGAGATTGGAGGCAGCTGTCTATGATTCTGAGGCACACACAGAAGGGACCCCAAAGCTTTATCAGAAAGTCACCTTCGGCTCTGGTGTTCTCAGCAGCTTCCATCTACTGAACTGGCAGTGACTGATCCCACAGGTTAAATGCTGTGCTCTCGAGAGGTCATGGGATCCCAACAGCCGGCCGTGACACAGTCCCCACAGAGCCGGAGGAATGATCCCTGAGGAGTGGGTGGAAAACAGTTCCCAGCATCTGGCCCTGCAGGCTCAGACGGTCCTGCGGAGGCTCCCACACAGTCCCTGCTCTGGATGTCCATGCCAGATGGTGCAGGGATGGGGGAAGGCAGGAAGTCAAGATGGGCGCGTTGTCTGTGTGTGCGCCTATGCGTGTGTGTGTGTGTGTGTGTGCGCGCGCGCGCGCGTAGCATGAAACGAAGCTGCCATCGTACAAAGTGCATGCTCCTCTCCGTTTTACAGAAAGGAAGACTCAGATTTAGGGAAGCTAAGTCAGGACTCCAGGATCACGGAGGAGGAAAGTGACTGAGTCACTCACTGTGAGCTAGAACTGGCTTCCAAGAGTTCCCTCATTTCAGGAGAGGCCGTGAAAGCTGCCCCACCTACCATCTTTTAACTTTATGTCCTTTTCTTTTCTTTCTTTTTTTTTCCTAACATGCACAGCACTTTATCGGGACCCTAAAATAAGAACAACACACACACATACACACACACACACACACACACACACACACACACAACACAGAGGCTTACAAGGGTACCCACAAATAAAAACAAAATTTCTCATTTCTCACTCATACCCCACAATCTGCAAAATTAATGCAAACAGCCTTTAAAGAAGTTGGCCTTTAAAAGATCTGGCCATTTCAATGTATTACTTTTCCCCTGAAAAATGGCCGATGTCAAAAACAAACTCACAGGGAGACATATAATCATGACTGCTCAAAGGCGGTGGTTTTTCACTTGGTCCACATGCTGCAATCACCTGGGGAGCTTTCCAAACACACTAATGCTTGACAGCAGTCTGGACCCCCAAGATGCTCCCAGGCAACTGATCCAGGCTGGAGCTTAGCTGCTTCTCATGTGTCAAGAGGCTTGAAAACCATTATTTAAAGTGTGCATTTGATGATCATGACCCCATCTTTCCTAACCCTTATCTGAATGAGTCAGTCTCTTTATCCAAATTATCAAAGAACGGTGCTTCTGCTTCTAAATTCATAGTCTCATTCATGACTATTAATAACCTATAATCGAATAGGAACTTGTGAAATCAACAAAGAGCTATGTTGCCTAAAGTATACATGAAAGACTTATGACAGTTTTCCAAGTACTTTGCTCACATACACCTAAGTCAGCATTCAGTTTTGTGCTGACATGCACATAAGTGTAACAACTAGCACGATTATTGTACGTGCTTGATGCCTAGCAAGCCTATAAATCCTTTACATGTACGAGGATAGGTCATGAATTATTGCTGAAAAATTCTAGACACTGTGTGAAAGAAAAAAATGTTAAAATATTAAGCTAGCATTTGTCAACTGAGCCTCCATTCAGGTCTCAACACTTCTAAAGGCAATGGTTTCACTTTGCTAACCCACCCCCAAAGAATTCTGTGCCCTTCAATTTCTAACAGTCAAAATGGCAACACTGACATTCTTACGGGTCTCAAATTGTGTTCCCTTAAAAACGCTCTTTGAAAGTTGGGAGTCAGATTTTGTCTGAAAGGGCAAGAAGAGAACGATAAGGTATATCCATAAAATACCCAATTAAAGTCTTAGAAGGGAGCGCTTGCTATAGTCGAAGAATGAGCAGGTGCTTTGTCATGACAGAAATATAAACCCTTGGTGCAACTTTCCTGGCCTAACATGAGTAAAGGGAGACAACAGATGATGTAAGGTATGAAAATAAAAATAACTTATAATTTGTGAAGGGTTTGTGAGGGTGGGGGAAGGAGGGGCAAAAATGAACTGGTACCAAGAGCTCAAGGAGAAAGAAAATGTTTTGAAAGGGATGATGGCCACATATGTACAGATGTGCTTGACACAATGGATGTATGGGGTGTTTGTATGAGCCCCCCTGAAAAAAAATTATTAAAGAGTCCATCCACAAACCTTAATCGCTATCATCTGGTCTCCTTAAAAGAACACTCAAGCTCACTCCTTTAATACTCTAAAGAAAAGCCATCCCAATCTTATGGGCTTGCCCCTCTGCCTTGAATGTCACTGCTCTTGCAGCTCTCCTCAGAAACCACCATTTTGATGGGCTCTTTTTGGAAGATCCACACTAATAATAGGACAAATGCATTTCTGAGAAAACACGTCTGTGGGCACCCGCTAGTCAGAGAGCTGCTAGTCTAAGCACATTTGTTTGGATGACCCTGTGCACATATGATCTGTGACCCTGGTAGCAGTCCTCAGTGACTAACTCTCATGCTAAGTCTTTTGATGTTCACATCAACATTACGAGCTGTTATTATTTCCCCTTGTTTGACATATGGGAAAGCTGAAACAGAGAAAACCTCGGTTTTCCTGTCAGACACCTAAGAAGAAACAAAGCTAGGATTAAAACATGGGTAGTTGAAGGCTACCCTCTGGGATTCTGGAACCAGATTGCCTGTGAGGCTTGCATGTTGCTATTATGTTTGAAGCTCTGCCACTTGCATTTCAAAGATCAAAGAGCATGAGGGTCGCCCATGGTGGACAGGTTTCAGTGCAGCTTAAAGCCAAAGACATATTAGAAAAAACTGCCAGCAATCTACTTCCAAAAAGAACTCATTAAAAGCCCTATGGTTCATAAGAGAAAAAACTGCCTGACGAAAGTCCTAGGCCATGGGCCCCTAATTTACACTGCACTGTTGCTCCAACATGAACTGAAGCACATTAATAAGCATGATGATGGCAGAGGACCAAACCAAGCGTCCTCTCACTGAACACGGGGTTGATGATAACAAACAAAATGAAACTCAACTTGCATGACCCTCAATATCTGACGCTCCATAGTTGGTCAAGCACTTTACCCTTCACATTTTAGTGCAACTTTTCCAAAGTACCCTTTGCACCAGCGCAGCGAAATAGAGCTGGTGCTATTATCACTGTTTGACTGAAAATGAACCAAAGTAAGCCAACAACCAAACAAGTTCTCTTTTCAAAAGAGGATCTCTTACACCCATAAAACTGTCCTCAACAGGAAAGTACTGCTTGCTTGTTTTAAGGTCAACATAAAATTTAAGAATGACGTGTTCTCAGTGTAACTGATTAAATCTGGAGAACACATTAATGTTCACTGAACCAAATTTGTATCAACAAGGAAGACCTTAAGCAAAATTTTTAAGTCTTATCTTAGGTGCTTTTCTATTTCTCACTGCTTGGCATTCTCTTTTCCTCTGGCTCACCCCACTCCGACTCCGTGGGCACCCAGTGTCTTTCTGGGGCTTGCAGATTGGCCAAATCCTCACCAGCAGGCTTTAAACTCCCAAAATATCACTCCAAAATCAGTCATCACTCATATTCTTTTTCTTTCCTGAATAACAATTTCAAATCCTCTTAGCGTTCTGATCTCAGGTGGTGCTCAGAAGGACTCCTACCACCATGCCCTCAAAACAGAATATTTACTATAGTAGATATTGGTATAAATGAACTTCCTGACATTTAAAAAGATCTTGGTACTTTGGTAGGTAGGTTTTTCAGTTAAAGAGAAACTGAAGGCCAAGGAAACTTCCCCATCTTTCCCCAAGTCATAGCACAGCGATTTCTACTTTTTCTACTTCATATGAGGTTTATGACCAAAGTTATCATGTGAATTTGTAAAAACAAACATCTCCGTTAATATATAATTAAAAAATTATAAAATTATAAAAAATTCATGTTAGTAACAATGTTAATCTATATTTAAGGCCAGAGCTATAGAAATCAACACACTAAACAATATCATTGACATTATCAGTAAAACCAGTCAAAATAATAGGTTGCTTCAAGCAATCAGTCTAATTACTTCTGGAAGAGAAGCAATGGTATTAATCTTCAATCTTGCTAAGCATCCGGACACAACTTTCATTTTCCCAGCCTTTTAATAAACTTAGTACATGTAAATTTTTTTAAAAAATATTTTTAAGCCACAGATTAAATATAGAACTTGAGCCCGGACCTTTGTATTTCAAGCCCAGCTGTGCTACTGACCTTTGGAAAACGAAATTGACCCAAGCTCCTTCACCTGGGAATAAGAAACCTTGGAGGGGAAATGTCCCCTATTCCCCATATAGATAGCACTTACAAGGTCATTCTGAAGTAAAGCTTTGCAAGTGACAGTTAAGCACTTGTAAATAAGAAGATGGGACGTACTAGTAACCGAAACATTTCGTCTGGCTAGAGGGATGATTCTCTGAGGTTTCTTGAATGCCATTTCAAGGCTTTGATATCAGTAATTTGCTAAACAAAACTAGCTGTCTATAAAGTTACATTCTGCCGGCTGAGCCCCTTCATTACGTCACCCACTGTCCACTGCACTCTTCGAAAGAAGCAAACACCTGAGAGGCTGGGTGAGAGATAACAGGCCCATAAGGGATTCATACTGATAACTATGGGTTTATTAGAAATAATTACTAATTAGCCAAACACGGTGGTTATCATCATTGTAAGTATTGACTGAAACTGAATATAGTTAGCATATGGTTGATGCGATAATGAAGTCTTCCTATGCAAAAATGTTTGCTAAGTAGGTTCCTGTTTGTTACTTCATTTTAATGCCTTTCCAAAAAGACCTGTTGAATTTCAACTTAATACAAAATTTAATTCTATCAAGTTGAATTAAAGCTTAAAACATCGACTTCTTGAACTGAAATCCATATAGTTATTTATTCATTTAATCTCCCCTACTATCTTCAAACACAGCTCACTTAAGTCATTCAGGAATTTCAGAACTTACTCCAGAACTCTAGAAAATGCAAACATCTCCTTCAGTTTGCATAACACCTTTCAGTTTACAAATCACTTTCTTTTGTGTAAATCACAAATCACAATACCACAAGGCCAGCAACCTTGTGAGAATCGCACATAACTAGCTGGATTTCACACGTGTCAAAACTGAGATTCTGAAAGGCTCCTGTGCTCTGTCCAGCAACACATCTAGCACAGTGGTCTCCTGTGCTTGATGCCATCATTAACAACTCATTCCAACTATATGATTATTAATAAGTTACTTCGTGTGTATAAGTGAAATTTCTTTTTTCCATCTTGAATAGATCTGAAAACAATACACTAAAATCCTGTTCTTAAGGTTCCTGAGTTTGGTTATTTTGATTTAAATAATTCTGGTCTGATCAGTGTTGCTAAGTCTGTTCTGATTCCTGGGTGCAAATAAGAAATGCTCCACCAGCTTTTCACGGCCGAGACCTTTCAGAAGCAGAGCATTACCAGGCCTCAAACCACGAATCTTGGGACTAGTTGTTGAGTGCTTAACAGATTTGCACTGTTCTCCTAAATGGAAGACTCCCTAAGAAATAAATGCACCAAAGGTCACCATCTTGGCCAATGTGACCATGAGCTAAGATGATAGTGCTTTTAGATACTTTCTCAAGGAAGTGGATCATTGCGCCCCACAGGCCTTTGAGGCAGCTTGACTCCATTTCTGAGTTCCTAACCCTTACAGATGTCACAGCACTGGCTCAGTCTATACTTGAAAAGAAGGGAAGCTATTCCATATGCGACATGATAGCAGCCAATGCAATCATCTGAGTGGTGATTGTCAAGGGCTAGGCTCGATAAATACTATGCATCAAGTCATCTGATTCACATGAAAATATGATGAAAGGGGGAATGAACCCCGGTGGCGCAGTGGTTGTGCACGGGACTGCAGCCCACTGGGACGGAGGTTCAATTCCAGCAGTGGAACTGGGCCTCCTACTCCCACCACCGGAGAGCAGTGATGCAAAAAAAAAAAAAAAAAAAACACGAAAATATGATGAAAGGAATTATTCTTATCTCAATGTTATTGATGTAAGAGCTGAAACCTAGCATAATTAAATAATCTTTCTAAAATCACATAGACAGCAAGTATGTGAGTGAGAATATGATCAACACAAGATCAGCATACTGACGGCCTCCATATCCCAAACTTCTAACTTGCTCCTCTGCACTGAAGGCAGAAAAGGTGATAATAGAAAGGGATTAAGTCCTATTCGACTGTTTACTTTGCGATTGTGGATAGAGCATTTCTTTTCTCACCTCATTTCCTATTTTATATATTAGAAAAATTCCTGGCGTAACTACTTCTCAGGGTTATGGAGACACCAACATGAAATAACAATATAAAGCACTATACAGATGTGTTATATGATGATTCTGTGCATAAATTTCTTGACAAGGGGCTGATCAAACAATAAACTGTTAAATTGGACTAAACTGACCATGTCTAACATCTAGGATTGTTGCCAAGCATGCCCCACAGTCCAAAAGATGCCAATTAGTAGATGTTGGAGAGCTAATTAGTGCCTTTTCAGCCTATGGGATGAATTGATACCAGAGGTCCTTGTCAGGGATCCACTTTAAAACACCTTTGGCAAATCCCATTTCAACATCTCTAAAGAACTCCTTTGTTTCCGATAGTCCGGAGTTAAAACAAAGGTCCTCTAGTAACAATCTGAAAATAAAGGAAGGAAGCTTTCTCTCTGGCAGTTAAGACTCTAAACTTAAACCATAACGGGGAGATGTTTTATCCATTTTAAAAACGTCAGCTTAAACAATAATCTGTAAAATGTCTTCAATCACCAGACAAGGTCATTTAGCAAGAGAAGAAATATATCCAAAAGTAACTACATAAGAGAACCAAGGACTGGAAAAAGAAAAGAATGGGGGCAGGGAGCATTTTATGAAGCATTATTTCTAATACTTTGTACTCTTAGAGGCCCCATATCACATGGAGAAATGTTATTCTTCAATTAAGAAAAATTCCTCAGTTACCACAACCCAGAGAGTCTCATGCATGGCTTTGAAGCATTCCGGTCTTATTGGCAAGTCCTTGGCTGAACAAGAAAAGTTCCTAAAACTGTCTAGATTGACGAACCTATAATAAGATTAACTTTGCTTTGACATCAAGTTGATTGGATCAAATGTTTGACTTTGGGACTTCATTTCACAGGTTGCTGCACAGGTGAGAAATGGACTGACCACAGAGTGACTTGGAGTCCTCAGACTGCATCCACAGTTAGTACCTGCAATGGTACTGAAGTAAATGGCCGGGCAGATACTCACTAGAGTCCCCTTTGCACTTTGTGTTATAGTCAGTGTCTGCAGGTTGGATTCCATTAGGACACTGATGAAAACAAGTCCCTAGAATTTAAAAGTCCCATATCCTGGGCAGAAACCACCCACATACTCACCCCCAAGGCAAGTACTGCTCAGTCAAATTGCTTTGTTCTCTCTTGGAAGAATAAATTCACCGAGCACTGAGTAGAACCAGATCTAGTGCTGACCATAATCTGATGGTCCATTAGATATGAAACATGATGACAAGGTAGATGTTTGGTAACTGATATCTGCCTTGTCATCTCTCTATGATGTACTAGATTCCTAAAGGAAGGGTACAGAATACTCACTTTTCCCCTGGAGGGGGGGGGGGGGGGAAACACATGCATGCAGATCTGGATGATGTGAAAAAATATTATTTTTTTATCTTAACTTTAAATTACCTTAGCACATTTTTAAACTTAGCTACCAGTCTATTGTGTAATAACTGCTCTAATGCTCTCTCAATTTTTCTAATAAATTTGTTCACAGCACCAGGATATGTATAGGAATGCACAGTGATAAGTAATATCATACATATGTGATATGTAAGACATACAGTCTTACACATATAACTCATGCTGTGGCCATTGTGCTCTCATTCATATTCACAAATCAAGCGCTACCCTCTGCTTGCTCTTCCCAGACCGAGGCACCATAAGCTAAGCTGTTGGCAGGGATAATGGCTTCTGACACTCTGCTCACAGCTGCCTCACTCATGGGAGCGTAGAGCCTACAAACATGACAGCAGACAGGCAAACTAGGTCAGCCTAGAGGCAGAGCCCTGACCAAGGAAGAGCGTGATCGTTTCCAACAGAAGTGTATCTCGTGGAGATTCATCACACACACCGAACAGAATAATTGTTGAGGGGAAGTGAGGCTTAAGAAAACCAACAAGGAAAAAAAAAAGAAAACGAACGTAAAACTGCTAGCAACTGTACCTCAGCAAGTCACAAAACAGGACATTGTGGACAGGAAAGTTGGGAGTTTACACTGAACAACATCATGTACTGTATAGTGAGGACAGAATGAGAAACGTGGCAATGGTTGGAAGAATGGAGGGTCTAAAATACAAAACCCTGGCATTAAAATATGTGTGGCTGCTGCTTCTTGACTTTGAGCATGTTATTATTTTCTTTTGAGCTCAGTTTCCTCATTCCATTCTAAATTGAACTTCATAATAATCCCTTCCATAGCTACCAGAGGTATTTGCTGGGTGTGCCATACTGGGATAATGTATGCTAGAACTATATACATATTTGCATATCCTTATTCATTACAGCAATACTCATAATAGCCAGAAGGTGGAAATAACCCAAGTCCAAGTGTCGATCAACAAAGTAATGGATAAACGGAAAAGTGTGCATGCATACAATGGAATACTATTCAGCCATGAAGAGAAAGAAAGTTCTGATACATACATGAATGAATCATGAAAGCATTAAACTGAATGAAATGTCAGTCACAGGAGGTCAAGCATACATATGGCCCTATTTATTCAACAACAATATTAAAAAATAGACACATAGACTAACCAAAACCAAAATTTTAAAGTTGTTATCAGAGGCAGGTAAATGGGGACAGGTAAGGGAGTTAATGCTTAAGGACTATTGAGTTTCTGTTAAAAGGGATGGAAAAAATGGAAGCAGCGAAGATAGCCGAACAACATGACAAATGTCATTAATGTCATTTGAACTGTACATGGAAAAATGGTCAACAAGGTGCAATATCGCACCTACAAAACACACACTATTCTTCTAGTTCCTGAATGTTTCTCACCCTCCTACTATGACCCAGTTCTATCTTACAAATCTGGCTAAACAGGAGAACACACTTGGTACAGATAACACGTGGAATTCTCACCACATGGAATTCAGGACAGATAAATGTGGGATATAAATAATATTTTCCCCAGTTTTGTCTACACTAAAGATATGTCAAACATTAGAGGCCATTTGCCAGCCCATGGTGGGAGGTCAGATCCTTAGATTATCCTCCCTGAAGGCATCTGGTCCACTGTAGATAGGGTTCACACCCTACTGATATGGGTTTCCATGGAGAGCCAAAGAAATTGCTCAGCTGCCATCATGAATCGGGGGTCCACCCATCTTGTCAAATGCATACCCCCAATCCCTCCCCTTCTTATTGCTTGTACACCCCTAGATTGACCCTCTCTCTTTACTGTATTACCTGTAGGACAACCCCTTCCTGTGACGTATGTCTTTGCCTGAAATTGGGGGTCTTTCACGCTCCACAAAGAGTTATAAGCCTGAAATGAAGAGCTCTCCCACACCTCCCTCTTTCCCGACTGTCCCCTCTCCCGCTGCCCCTACCCTCTCTGCCTGCGCTGTGTGTAGACCTGGCTGTTGAGATCATGGCCACTGCAGGAGGTGAGCATGTTACCATGAAATGCGTCTGATTCTTTATTTGATTCTCTCCCCCTTCTCTCCTTATTATATAATCTATGTGTATATATCTACATATATATCATATCTTAACCATACAATTGCACCTATCAAACCCATGATTAATTGTGGGGGGCCTGGCCTTTCCCCCACAGATAAACCTCCCAGGAACAGTAGTGGGAGTAACGATATCATAAGAGTTGGAGGATAGTCGGGAAGGGAAGAGAAAGAAAAGGGAAGCCCTTCACAAGGTTGGATTTTGGATATTGCCCCCCCCCCACAGCCTGAAGGGATGAATAACAGAAATGTGAGTGGACACACTTGATAGGGTACAATATGAAATAATAAGATCTAATTGATGAAGTATTCATGGGGTTGGGGATGGGGAGAGGCAGGGGGAAAAAAGGGAATCTTATACCAGGGATTCAAGTAGAAAATGTTTTGGAAATGACAACAACATATGTACAAATATATTTGATATAATTGATGTATAGAATGTTATAAGAGCTATAAAAGCCCCCAATAAAATGATATTTTTAAATGCTTACAATGACAACTGTTTACTTGTGTACATTTACCAAAATAAAAACATATGCTATGTAAGCTCTAAATGGATGCTATGGCTAATATAGAAAACATATATCAGCCCACTTCACTGTCCCAAAGTGGGGGAAATTAAAAGGAGGGAAAATTCACTCTCACCTCTTAGGTGAGATTTTAGGTCTGAAACGGTGTAGAAAATTTTTTTTAAATCTGGGTTTTCAAAATTTTCGATTCTGTTTGCACTGAAAACTATCAAAGTCAGGCTTTATGCACAAAGGGCAATACAATGAAAATGAATGTGGAGAATGCTTTAGAAGACCACCAACAAAGACATCAACACTTGTTCTGATTCGAACCAACTTTTAATTCGGGAGTGTGTGTAGTCGTCCATATGTGTTTCAATGCCGAGTGGAAAATTCACAACTGGGAAGTGGGGAGAACAGGCTGATGAGTAAGAAAGGGATATTGGGAACCACTGCCAACAAAAGAGTGGGAAGCATTTCTGGCACGGTTGTGTTGGTTTTTTTTTTTTCAAATTCTTTCTAGAATACTCCATTGGTTTTAAGGATCGCTCTCTGCCATCCAGTTTTACAAAAACCAAAGATTGACCCACATAAGTTATGTAAATAAACACGGTCACACGAAATCAGCAGGAATTTAATGACAGGATGCTTCAGAATACGTTGCTGATTGGGCATCATCCGTCAGGATTTTTCCAGCTTCTGGAAACACTCTAATGTCTTGGTACCCAGAAGAACTCTCAATCAGAATTTCCAAGGCAAACACAGCGCAGGGGCATTGCTATTTGGCACAAAGCAAATTATACCATAAATTATCGATGTAAGAGACAAAAATCTATGGAATCTCAATTTAAAACATAAGGACCACATCTGCTCAATTTAGTCCTTAATTAAAATGAACCAAGAATTACCAGTGGTCGTTACTCAAAATAACAACCCCCTAAAAATTTTTTTTATATAATCAAATGTAAAAGTGTAATGGATGCATCAGATGTGCTACATATTATTTCAAATTTATCCCTTAAAGGTATTTTTATTAATCCTACCTTAGGGAATTTAATGAAGCTACAGAAACCTCCAGAAGACTACTCAAGAAGTACTCAGAAGAACCACAGCTGCACAGCCAGCCATATATGGCAGCAGGCCCATTTAGAGCCTCATGCCAGTCTTGCTTTGGGAGCAAAAGGAAAGTTATCCCAACCTACCCCATTCTTCATTTCCTTCTTCTCCAAATTTGCTCTCCTTCTCTAACCAGGGGCTTAAAAATAAAGGGTGATTCTTTAAAATCTATCATTTAATATCCTCAATTATTTTTAAATTCCCACCATGTCTCGTGGGAGGTCTTCACAGCAAACTTTTTTGCTGAGGTTTCGATCAAGGAATTGGCAAACAGAGATAATTGGGGAGAGCGAAAGGCAGACTTGGAATGACCAAAAGTGAACTTCTCTGCTTTACCGTCTTCTCTCCACCTTCCTTCTTTAATGTGTCCTAGGTCAAACTTGCATAATATGATGAAGGAGTTTGGAAGATCAAAAAAATTATATATTTATTTTTATAAAGGTATATATTTGATTTATGAATCACATGAAATACTTTGGTGTTTTAAAGAATGGCCAAGAATTATTCTGATATTAATTTTATGTCTGTATTTGTAGATTCATATTTGCAATGAGTTAGTTACATAATGGTAATATCTTATTGACCTAAGCTGGAAATTACTTACAAGTATGTATATATTATATACACTTACTATATATGTATGTAATACGGAGATGTATATACACATATATGAGTACATAGTTATATTTTAAAGTATGTCTTTGAGTGTAAGTTGCGGTAAAAATACTTTTCAGTACGTGCCCAGTGAAATTGTTCATCTCTGTTATAGTCATCACTGGTGCCACTAATTAAGGTAACATATTCTAGCTCCTAAATCAAAATAATTGGATAATTGTGCAAACTAGGTGTGTGAGACCTGGATTGTCTTCGTTTTTCACAATAGTCAAGAATGCTAAAGTGGTGGTGGCAGCTATTTTATTTCTGATTAGAGTGATGGTGGCAGCTTTTACTTCTGACATAAACAACTAGACACACTGTCGAGTTAAAAGTTGGTTTGAATCAGAGCAAGTGTTGATGTGTTTGTTGGAGGTCTTCTTTTTGGGGGGGCAATCACTGCCCTCTGGTGGAAGTGGGAGGCCCAGCCTTGCTCCTGGAGAGCTGCTGCTGGATTTGAACCACCCAGCCAGTGGGCCGCAATCCTGTGTTCGAGGTCTTCTAAAGCGTCCTTCACACTCATTTATACTACATTGCCCTTTGTGCAAAAGACCTGATTTTGATCGTTTTCAGTGCAAACAGGATTGAGAATTTTGAAAAGACAGATTTTTCAAATTTTCTACACCGTTTCAGACCTAAGATCATGAAGTGATAATGAATTTTCCCCCCTTTAAATTTTCCCCACTTCGAGGCAGTGAAGTGGGCTGATCTATATTTTCCATAATAGCAATAGGCAACATCCAACAATTTCTGATTATCTGCCCTCACCTTCCACCAAGAACTCAGTGGGATAAGGGATGAGTGACACCGATGCTTGAAGAGTCAGCAAGTATCCTCACAGTTAACTCCTTTCAAGATGCAGATGCAATCAATCCGTTCTACTACAACAAGAAAAGGTCGGTTTTACTCAGCAACCACACCTTTAGAGAAAAGATTATTAAATTCAGAACAAAAAGCAGGGTAGGTTTTCTCTGAAGTATGTTTATAATGGTACATAGAGTTTGCACGAGAGAAAAAGAGAAAGAAGACTTTATAGCTTGCAAACACTGTCAGGTCCACAAAGCATTTATTGATCTTTATATGAAGTAGAAACAATAAATCTCTCTTTTCTAGCTTCCACACTAGAAACTCCCTCAG
>PVJH01012276.1:0-65085 GCA_004026705.1 Nesogale talazaci
TAATTTACAAATTATTTTTTCATCCTGTACACTGTACAATGTGTCCCAACACTCACTTCCCTGTTGTCCATGCCCCAGAGAGGAGGCTACGTGTAGATCCCTGAAGTTGGCTCTCCCTCTCCATTCCTCCACCCTCCTGTCTCCCTCATATTTAAAGGGTAATTTTGGTTATAGGATTTTGGGTTGGCAGTTTTTTTTCTCTCTCAATTCAATGTATCACCACTCTCTTGTCTTCTTGCCTACATAGTTTCTGTTAAGAAATTCAAATTTATCCTGACTGATTTTCCTCTGTATATCACTGTTCTTTATAGCCCTAACTACCTTAAGATTCTTTGTCTTTGGAAATGGAGAGTGTGATGATATGTCTGGATATGATATGTCTCTTCGTAGGTCTATCTACTTGGGGTTCTTTCATCTACTTGACTAGTTCTTTTCTCTGCCATTGTGAGGTTAGGGAATGTTTCTCCCATGAATGCTTGTACTATTTCCTCTGTAGATAATACGTTTTTTCTTGCTCTAGGATCCTGATAGATGTAGGTTGTTTTTTTTCAATAGTGTCTCACATCACTCTCATGCTTTCTTCAGATTCATTTGCTTTTCTTATTTTGTTGTTTTTCTTGTCAGTTATAGTCAGTGACTGCCTTTGAACTTACTGATACAATTTTCTTGTTCTCCCATTATGTTCCTCTGATCTTTTTCTGTTACCTATTTCTGTTATCTCATTGTTTATCTTCTGGGATTCCTTTTGTTGTACTTTTTCGTTTGTTTCAATTTTTTTCTTTAGTTTTAAAATTTCTTCCATTGTTCTCAAAAGTGTCCCCCATATCTCCTGGAGGGACTTAACATTCTTCTGAATTCCATTTCTGGTAGTTCCAAGGTATCTGTTTCAGAGGACTCCATTGAGTTTGAGTGAGGTTGTTTTTGTTTTTGTTTTCACTTTTTTTGTACTGTGGTCGACCTTAGCTTTAGTACTATGAGTGCTGCTGGGTTATGTAGGGGTAGTTGACTTGTTTGACTTAAGGAAGAGATGTCTACCAGGAGCTGGAAAGCATATAATGGGGAAATGAAGAAAAGGGGAGATGGGTAAATGGGGGAGGTGAGAGAGTATAAGAGAGATTAAAAGTACTACTACTAATATTTTGAATAGAGAAAAAGTTGTATAAAATAATGGAGAAATGTCTTTTAAAAGGAATAATAAGACTTACTGGGCAGTATAGAAATATATTTTACTAGGAAAAGAACAGAGAACAGAAAGAGATAGTGGGATAGGAGAAAAGTATAAACAAATAATCATACAAGAAGAAGAGGATTTATATGTAAGCAAATAATCCTACCAGAAGACAGGGAGAAAGACCAAAGACCTTATGTGCAGAGACTAAGAGGAACAAAAAATATTCAGGGCTTGACTTGGGTGTGGATATGAAGTTCTGTTATGATGGCAGCAAAAACATGGACAGCTCTTTGCTCTCAGGGACCAGGGAGAAAAATCCTGGCTTAAAAAGCAAATGAAAAACCACCTGGTTAGGGTTGATGTGTTTGCCTCAGTCTGCTAGGAAGGCGTGTATATTTTCAGGGGAGAGGACACTGAAAGAGGACCTTAGAGTCAAAATAGACTATAGACTAAATTTCAAAAAAATAAATCAAAACCCAAATTCCCTGCCACTGAGTTGATAGCGAATCTACAGGACAGGGTTGAACTGTTCCTGCAAGTGTCCGAGACTAACTCTTTATAGGAGTAGAAAACCCATCTTTCTCCCTTGGAGGGGCCGGTGGTTTCAGACCGCTCGCCTTGGGGATCGCAGCTCACTTTGTAACCAGTATGCCACCTGAGATCCCTTGAAAGAATATAATAGCCACAGTGAAAAATGCTCCTCAGGTGGTGTAGTGTATGCACAAATCTTCCGTGTAGGCGAGGGATGTGCTCGTGGAGAAGAGGAGCACTGGAAAAGAAAGGAGAAAAACAAAGAAAAAATTTAAATTGGTGAAAAGCTTGGCTTAGGTAGCAGGAATGTCTGCACGAAGTGGCCCACATGGTCTGCTATCCACAGGGTTCCCAGAGGCCAGTGAGGTGAGAGGTTTGGCTGAGTGGAGGAAACAGGAGCAGGGAAGTACTGGCTTTTGCAGGGCAACAGGGAATAAACTGAAGCAGATGGTCAATGTTGAAAGGGAACTCAGAATCAGTAGGTGTTGCTGAGCTCCTGACTTAAAAAAAAAAACAAAAAAAACACCACTTGGTGTACTTATTTTTGGGGGGGCATCACTGCTCTCCGGCGGTGGGAGTAGGAGGCCCAGCCCCACTGCTGGAATTGAACCTCCGTCCCAGTGGGCCGCAGTCACGCGCACAACCACTACGCCACCGGGGCTCAACCCGTACTTAGCTTTTAAGTTGATTTTCTGATTTCCAAGGAGCATGGGATTTCCCTCTTGGAGGGGGCTCACTGATATTTGCTGAGTTCTTCCCATGCTTTTTAACAGGTGGCTGTACTCCACCCCCTCTGCTCATGTGTTTTAACAAAGAAAAAGATTTCTTAGAGTATTATGAATCTAGTCTGTTGGATAGGTTAATGATACTATCATTATTGGGTTTTTTTTTTTTGGGGGGGGGGCATCACTGCTCTCCGGTGGTGGGAGTAGGAGGCCCAGCCCCACTGCTGGAATTGAACCTCCGTCCCAGTGGGCCGCAGTCCCGCGCACAACCACTACGCCACCGGGGCTCAGCCCCTGATACTATCATTATTGGAATTAGAAAATGTTGGCGGTTACTTATTCTAATAGTTAGGCTTCATGTCAACTTGGCTGTGCTGGGATTCTCCTGTGATATGATGGAACACAGCATGGTTGACTCCATGAAGAGGTCTTCTGTGAATTAGCCAAGCAGCTGTGGGAAGAATAGACATTGTGTGTTAGTTACATAATTTCACATCAACTTGAAGATATAATCAAAGTGTAGGAGTGGAGTCTAACCTGTCAATCAGCTCACAGCCAGATAGATGGTGCCTCCTTGTGAACATGGCCTTCTCCTAAGGAGGGTTCTGGGAATCTCCCCCTTCTCTACCTTCATCTTCCTGCTGGGTGACTCTGATGGTAGCCAAAGCCCTAGAAATGTGTCCATCACCATTGGATCTACAAGACTTTGGACCCACCGACCCACAACCTGTATCATTGCTTGTGATTCCATGAGTTTGAAGAGGGAACTGTGAAGTAGGATCATACTTACAGACTTGAGTTGGGTTGGGCTATTTTCCTGATATATAAAGCTTCTTGATATAAAGCTCTTCTTAACACATGAAGGTCACCGAATTTGTTTCTCTAGTCAACCTGACCTAACACACCTTAATCGGTCACAGCCATAATACAATTGAAGGAGATTCATTTAGGGGGTAGTCTACTTTCAGTTATCAATTGACAGTATGTGGAACTTAGCTTGCTTCTACGGCAAGACTTAAATCTTGCATTTGGTTCATCATCCTCTTGTATCACCTGCTGATAGGAGTTACTAGTGGGCCACTGAACTTGAAGTCATTTGGCCAAATTTGGATTTATTCCGTTTGGCAGCCATTAGCTGTGGTCTTCCTGTTTTGTTCACCAGTTCCTGCAGCTGCAAGAGTCAGGAAAAGCCTTTAGCTTACATTTGACCCATGGGCTTGAACTGGACATGACTCACTCACTTCTGTGTGAACCATTTCTTGGTATCTCTTTCTAAATACATACACGTTCAAGTGTCACTAGTTTTGATTTTCTAGAGTCCAGCCCAACACACTTATAATTCCTTAGGAACTAATTTGCTGCCCATGAAATTAAACTATGAATGGAAGCGCTCCCTCATACATAGCTGATCATGAATGGACTTGAGTTTCCGCTTTAATATGTACAGCCCACTGAAAGGACAAGTAGTTGTCTTGTGGCCCTGCTAGATACCTACCCTCAGAAGGGACTCAGTGAAGACTGGATGGTATAGTAAATCAGGTGAAGGAGACGGACGCTGTCTAGCTATGAGAAGAATGGCGTTTGAGGTGTTAAAACAGCCATCGAAGGAGCCACCAGCCAGTCCAAAAGGCAGCACACCAACCAAAGTTGGTCAAAGGGATTTTAAGAAAATCCATTGTCAGAGGAGAAAACAGATCAGAGTTTAAACTCGAAGGCACTTGCTATTTGGAAGGTTGTGGTTACAGCAGGGGCCCTGGGGGTGGAGTGGTTACTTGGTGGGCTGCAACCTGTATGATAGGCTGTATGAAACCACCAACAGCTCCGGTGGGGAGACTGGGTGTTCTACTCTAGTAAACAGTCCCGGAAACCACAGGCAGTCGTTATGAGTCAGCCTGGGCTCCATGGCAGTGAGTGGTTTATAGCAAGGGCTCTGGCTTCATTTTGAGTCTTGGCATAAGTTCACCCTCTATTGGAGTTCTTTCTGACCATTAGCCAGCAACGCGGCAGCTGCTTTGCCCTTGGGCGGAGTGTGTTGAGAAGTATTGAAAAGGGAACTTGCCAGGGTACGGCCTTCATAAGTATTTGCAATTCAGTGTAGTCTCAATTTGTTTAACAAATAAGAACAGAGCCTTGTCAAAGGCTATTGAAACTTCAAAGTCCCCAGGTTAATAACTTTTATTTTCAAGGTTCTTTATAGTCTTTGTTACGGATTAAATCATAACTCTCCAAAATACAAGCGGGCTTCAAAATATTCATGGGGAAAGTTCTTCCTTGTTTCATTCCGTTTTCCCAGGAGCTTCATGAAGCTTCCCATGGGTTAGAATCCTGGTCCTTAGACATTAAAAAGGAGCGCCAATACTGCAACCGTGAAGCACAGGGCTGCTACCCGACAATTTGGTGATTCAGACTCACCCACGGGCTCTACAAGAGGAAGCCCTTTACAAGAGGAAGCCGCGGGTGGTTACCAACTGCAGGCTCTCACAGCCCAACTTGTCACTATGACACACTTGAGCTCCTCCGCACTGATAACCAGGCCATCACCAAATAGGATGAGCTCGAAGTTTAATCAGTTACTAATCAGTTATTAGTAAGAAACACATCCGGCACATACAGATGCCATATGAGGATCGGTACATGGCAAGGGATGCCAAGAAACCAAGGAATGCTTGGGACTCTGGCCTTCAGGGGTTTTTTAGTGCTTGATAAAATTGACCTGTGGATTGTTATAAGAGCCCCCGATAAAATGATATATATGAGCTAGGACAAGTGGGTGACTCCAACCATTTATTTTCTCAGTTCAGGTGACTAGAGGTTTGCATTCAGGGCACCAGCTCTGAATAACAGTAGCTTTGGGGAAATCTTCTCAGTTTTCCTCGCTTTCTTCTTGACCATCTCCTTTTGGCACTTGCCTTCCCTCTTGGTTGTGCCTACAGAGTTTTTTTTGATCCATTAGGATCTACTGGACTTCGGGCATATTTTAGAGAAATAAACCTTCATCAATCAAGAAAGCCCTCATTCCACAAGGGATTACATTCGCAGGTACGGGGAGGGACCAAGACTCCAACACATATTTTAGAGGGACATAATCCAATCTATAACGGTTACAGACAAAAGAGCGGAGACCCCAATTTGGAGAAAATAAATTAAAGCCACATTCTTCTTCTTCTTTTTTTTTTGGCATCACTGTCCTAAAGCTACATTCTTGTGGTAACTGTTACACAAAGCAGGACTAGGTTATCTAAGGATTTATGGGGCATAGGGGTTCTGCTGAAACAAGCATCTAAAATGGAAAAATGTTAGAATTACTGTTATTCAAAGCAGTGAGGTCAGTTCAGAAGGATATGATGACTGCTTTTTTGATTTTGGATTCCCACGGCTAAGTAATCTTGATAAAATTCCTCAAAGGGCAGAGGATGATCATAGGTGCTTCATATGACGTTTTAAGGCAATTGAAAGCTGGATTTGTGAGAAAAAGGCCAGGAAAATTGCAGGAGGATTGCTTTTTCCATCAAGACAATGTACCCACTCATTCTTAAAACTGTAGACAAGGGGGCCCTTGGAAACCTTACCTACCCTGAAATCCTGGCCTTGCTCGCTTAAACTTCTTCTCTCCCAAACTCAACATTTTAAAGGAAAACTATTTGAGTGCCTCAAGAATGCCCAAACTGCCATGTTGATACTGTATAAATTGAAGAACAGGAATTCTTTGGGAGGTTAGAAAAATGGAGTGTATAGTAGACTCATCAGAGTATATAGACTTAGATGGAGGCTGTATTGAGAAGCAAGTTTCATATTTTGATTTTTTTTTTTTTGGCTAATAAATGTTCCTGTGATTTTGTAGCAATATTTGTTACTATCAATTATGCACCAAGAGAGCAGTTCTAGAATCATCAAATGTCTTTCTCCCCCGCCCCACCACATCACTGCCCTGTGGAAGTAGGTAGCCGAGTCTGCTCCTGGAGAGCTGCTGGATTTGAACTGTCGACCCTGTGGGCCACAGTCCCACACACAACCACTATGCCACCAGGCTCAGCTCATCAAATGTCTTTTTTTTGGTGGGGGGGCATCACTGCTCTCCGGTGGTAGGAGGCCCAGCCCCACTGCTGGAATACTGCTGGAATTGAACCTCCGTCCCAGTGGGCCGCAGTTCCGCGCACAACCACTACGCCACCGGGGCTCAGCCTTCATCAAATGTCTTTTAATTAAACTTTCCTGCCATTCTGACTTGGTTCCATTGGGTTTCCAAGACTTCATCTTTACAGGGGGAGACAGACCCATCTTTCTCTTGCAGAGCTTCTGGTGGGTTCAAACTGCTGCCCAATACTTGTTACCACCAGGGTTCCTTCCAGTATCTTCTAGGCACCCAGAAAATCTTGCTCACAATATCCCTCAGCCTCCTAACTAGAGTGCCAGGAATCAGGACCCTACTGATCACCTTCAAATTTTTCTCAGTCACTGTGGAAGTCTAGCAATTTCCAGATTAACCTCTCCCAGTCACCCCCCCCCACCAACCCCAAGCCCCCTGTCCTCTCCCAGTCAGTCAGTCTCACCATGCAACCAACTCTGCACATTTACCCATTATGTCCAACCTTTCCCTCGACTCCTGCTTTTCCACTAGGAAAGGGAAACTGGTGCCTTGGACAGATCCCTAGGGCAGAGGGCCCCTTATATGGTTTCAGACCTCACTATGACTCATATGATAACATCTCAAACATAACAAAGAAGTTACATTTTGACCTCGAACTAATGCATCTCCTTTTTCCCGATTTACCAAATATGGGCTAAAAGACCACCAGAGGACAAGAGCTACCGATTTTACCGGTCAATCCTTCAGGAAAGGCAGTAGCGTCACTGGTCTGGAGGATGCGATGACTTATTCTGATCGTTCTCAAACCTCTTAGATACCCTTACAGGCACTTCTGACTCCAGTGTCAACCCTCGCACTCATTCCCCACTTTAATCCCGCACACGGAAAAGAGTGACTGCTCACTTTCAATGTCATTGACGCTGTGTAAGTTCAGCCAGCATAATAGTAAATCTTTTTATTGTTTTATCAGAAAATCTTGTGACCCTAACAGGCACAATTCTTTCTGATGTGTAATTTTAATAGACAGAGAGGAGGTGATCATTTGTTCTAGAAAGATAATCTCTGAAGTTAAGAATGGAAATAATGAAAAAATAAATTTTACTTTACAATCTGTCTTTATCAAGTTATTTGGAAGCACATTCATTTCATGAGTATGATTTATATTATATAAGTCAGTAATAGAAAACACAAGCCCCAAACTACATATTCTGATTTCAAATTAACAGCTCTCAGACACAATATACATGTGTAATGCTATGCAGTAGTTAACTTTTCAAGACTCATATTTTTCAGGGTGCAGCTGAAATTAACCATCACCAGTTTCTTAGATTTTTGTCAGTCTTGTTTGGGGAGCTATTTTGCCTTTAGGGCCTAACCAGGGTACACCTGTAAAATGCAGTAAGATGCCATGCTGGGACGGATACTTTTCTAGCCCCTCGGGAACACAAGTGAGTGCTCCAATTATCTATCCCTGAGCTGGGCTGTATCCACATGATCACTTTTCCTGTGGGGCTAAGGCCTGTGGTTTGATTTTCCTCGCAGCTTCCAGAACAGAAACTGGGTTAACTTTGTCTCCAAATTCCTTCTCTCGGTGCTCAAGAAGAATGCCCTGAAAGAAAACAAGAGAGGGTGTCAGTCTTCATTCTGGGTCATGCATTCATCCAGACAGATGGACGTGGAAACCTGGCTCTTCCTCTGGGGGTGGGCAGCTGGCTAGGCCCTGCCCAGGAGAAGCACAGCCTGAAGGGGACAGTAGACAGGACAAGAGGCCGTACGGCACCTGCACTGTGCTAGCTGCACCTGAGAGGCAGGAAGTGCAACAGTGCGGAATCACAAAGGCAATCGAGGAAGGCTGTGTACACAACACAGCTTACGACGAGGTTGGGCCGTAGAAGGTAAGCGGGCAGAGCAAGCTAACACAGAAGAGCCTGGAGCTGTGGAAATGGAGCTCGGGTAATGCTTTGCAAAACTCTCTGGGACATGAGGGCTGTTCTTTCCTTTAGCTTTGCTAAGAAATTAGAGTCTACTCACTTCTGATGAAGTCGAAGGCATAGATAATAGTATAATCCAAAATTACCCGAAAGTGGGAAAAAAGATGAAAAGAATGTGTTTGAGACCAGCACCACAGAGTTCTTATTAATGAGTTCTTGGCGCACTCTGCACCTGGGGGACTCATTTTAAACAAATTGTAAATGTGTGCACTATAAACATCACGTGTATGCTATAATAACAAGGCCAATCAGGAAATTTTATGTCCTTGCTCAATCAAGTATTAGTTAGCCACTGAAATGCTAAACAAGACCCCCTATGGCGTGGGAAGAGGGTCATGATATACCATTAAACAAAGACAGAAGATCTAGTTCAAGAAGAGACCATTTTGTAAAATAACCAAGCAGAAAGGCAGGTGGTTCTGTTCGAGCGGGCTGTTGGGGTGGCTGGGTTTACCGCCCAGCTCCCCGTCTCCCCCTTTCTGCCCTTCTGTTGTCACTGTCCCTATCCACACATAGTACATTCCTCCAGGAAACCCACGATACTCATCAAGCTCTCTGCGGGGCAGGAGGGCACAGGTGGGCATCTAGCTGTGCCCTGCCCACGAGAAGTTCACCCTTAAGGGGACAAAAGCCACTCAGTTTACACAAAGGCAATTCCCTCTGAGGGACAAGGTGACGGCATTAACTGGTCTCAAGGAAACCTGCACTAAGCTCTAACTTTCACTAGGGCGGGCAGGGCCCAGGAGCTCCAAGGAGCACCAACAGAGGCAAACAACACACCTAGCAACGCCAGGAGTCTCTGCCAGGCGGCTCAGGGAGCCCGTGAACCCCCGGTGAGTCAGCACCGGGCAAGAGGGGGCTGGCCAGGAGGCTAAGCCCTGCCCTGAGGGCTTTAGGGAAGCAGAGACTCCGAGTGGGAAGGAGCTTGACAGCCAAAGTATTCAGGTGTCAGAGCAGGAAGAAGCTGCGTAGGCCTCGAGGAATTTGCCTGCCCAAGTGAAAGGCATCTGGAAGAGGTCTGGGGATCCACCCACCAAGAGAGGAGAGGAGCAGGAAAGGGCAGGTCCTTGGGTACTGGACAGATCCCAGCTCCTGCCTGAGCGTACTGATTAGGTGGGGGTCTTTGAGTTATTTCCTGATTACTTGCTTACTTTGAGTTATTTCCTGATTACTTGCTTACTTCCTGATTACTTACTTGTGGAGGGGGATAGAATACTTCACATTCCAGATCGGATCGGTTGTGAGAAGCACAATCGTGTGTGTAAGACCCCGGCACAGGGCAGCCCCCCCACGGCAGCCATGATTAGTATGGCAATGTGATATGCCCAGTCAAAGATAGGGAGAAGGGAAGATGAACGCCTATGTTTACATGCTAATCAGATGCCTTATCACTGGAAGGTTGTGGTACTGACAAACAGTAGAGTTGCCAAGGTTTAAAGAGATTTGAACTGCCCCCATTGTAAGCTCTTCTTCATATACTCTCACTAACGACATTGAGGAAAGCCTATCATTATTCACATCAGCAGTGAGAACCACCTAGAGGCAGACCAACTCTGCCACTCCAAAGATGAGGTCGAATGTCAATGCCATGTCCAAGGTTGGCAGGGGCAGGGCTCTAGGCCAGGTTACTATGCCCCTGGTCCTCTCTCCTTGCTGTGGAGGCCGCAGCTGCTCGAGCCCATCCCTGCTCTGACTCCATGATGGAGACCAACTGGAACTGCCAAACCCAACCGTGCTTTGGTTTCAGCACAGGAAACAGAACGCCTGGGTTCAGTACCCCATAGTGCCACTAGCGACCTGGATGCTTGTGAATTACTCACCCCCCCACCCCCAACCCCCAACTCAATCTCAAGGTCAGTGTCTGAGAAATGCCAAAGCTGTTAGCGCCTTTCTAGGCAATCATGAGGAAGGATGTATGAGGCTGAATGTCTGAGAGGGACCAAGTCCCTCCTTAGCTCAGTCACCCTGTGGGCTTTCTGGAGGAACAGCTGGGAGGTGTGGCGTCTGGGAAGCAGGTCCTGTCTGTATATTTCACTCACAGACCCCTATGTGAATGCCTGGAAATTTACCTGCTTTCCTGATCCCAACACAAAAACACCTCCAAGGATAAAGCCTTCGCCTTCCAGGTTTCCAGAGAAGCCGCCGTTCCGGGCCCGGAAGAAGTTGTGCCAGACACCCAGACGGACAAATCCCATAAACATCATCTTCCGCTTTTGGGGACCGTAAAATTTTTTCTGTAGGAACGGGACAGAAAGGTTATGTGCGGAGGTGCACGCCTGTCTTTCCCAAGAGGAAAGGTTTCCAGTGGGAGATTCCTCCTCAGGCAAAGACCCAGAGGCCTGGGTCATGCCCCTCCTTCCACCCACACACATGGCCAACACTTAGGATCACCTTTAAGCTGCCTCCAATCCCAGAAAACTGCTGGGTGCAGCTTCCAAGCACAGAGCAAGCCTGGCCTGGGGCCACAGATCCACAGCTTTGAATCCCGACTTTCCCCTCTCATCAGCCAGGCACAGGGTCCCTGTGCCGTGACGGGCTGGGGCAGACCTACACTGTGGCAGGGTGGGGACGAGGGGGAGCATGTGCCACTCTGAGTTTGGGTCAGACCCATACAAGCGCAGTGGCAGGGACCCAGTGGACTTCAGTTAGTGCCAAGCTTAGGGGTCAACCCTGAGAAATGGTTTCAGCAGCCACAGTGGGGAAAGTCTTTAAGTGTCTAGTCCTGCTTTCTCCACAGAGAGGGCGCCCCCCTCCTGCTAAGGTCAGAGCAGCTAAAAGGGAAGCAGTCTCAAGCTCCAGGCCAGATAGATCCTCTCTCTCACAGCTCAGTATAGTCCCCTTCCAATCAATCCTGGTCTGATGGGTTCAGTTCGCACACCTTTTCATCCAGGAAGATTTCTCCTTTGAAATACGGCTGGAAGTCCTCCACTTCAGTCCTGACGTGCTCCTTCACCACTGCGTACAGGGGGACCCCCAGCTCATCCAACTTGGGCTTCAGAGAGGACAGGTCTGCGGCCTCCTGTCGGGGCAGAGGAGAGTTGCTCAGATCTGGGCATGCCAGTAGCCCGGCAGTCAACAGCCTCAAGCAGAGAGCCCTGCGCGTAGAGGAGCAGAGGCAGCTCACCCACCAGGCGCTCAGGTCTGCAGAGGCCAGCACAAGCCTGTCCTGGCTGGGCACTGGGCCTCAGTCCCGGGTTCAAGCTCCTTCCCTAGTCCAGGCGCCTTAACTTGACATGGGGGAAAAGACAGGGCAAGCCCTGGCTATGGGTGTCTAGCAGTTGAGACCGCATACAAACATGGTCCTCCTCTCTTCTCCACGATGCCTATCCCCTCTCAGCCCCCTCCCCTGGCCTTGAACTGGGGGTCTAACAGAAAACTCACTCACATTGTACAAATGGCTGCCCCCATGCCCACATCCAGTCGGCCCCTCCCCTCCAGTAACCTCCTCTCTTCACTAGTACAAACCCTATCTTCGGGAAGGTACTTCTGTTCAAGAAAGTGTTCCCTGGCTAGCCTAGAGTGAAACCCCCGTTCTCTGAGTGCACCCCATCTGCTCTGCCTGGTGACTTCTATTTGTTCTGAGACTCCGTGCGACCACCCATTTCCGCATTGTCACCCACATAGTCAAAGGTGTGTCATCCTTAGAAAGTGTGTCTTCCACTTCCTGCTCTCCTTGGGCGCCGAGCACATGGCTAGGTATACAGAAATGATGAGACATTATAGGGGAAAATCAGAAGGAGGTCAGTAGGGAGACGGTTGCTGAGCGGAACAGGACAGGCCTCTTTGATTCTTTTGACATGTGTGTTGGATGAATAAATTGCATGTGTCACAGTTAAACCTCAACCTGAAGAACAAATTATTTTTTCATATTAGCGTTAGGAACAACTGCTTGCCTCCAATACAAAATATGCTGTGGCAACTACGCTTGTCATCTATTTTTTTTTTTAGAACAAAAAGCACAGCAAATGAAGGAGAGTTGATGCCGATGTACCTCTCCAGAGCGTCAGTGAATGGGAGCCTCTACCAGCCCCCCCCTGACCCCCCCCCCCCCCCCCCCCCCCCCCCCCCCCCCCCGCAGAGAGGGCAATGTGGAGGCAACACATGATTAGTGACCGCCTATTTGTTGGCTGGAAGATGTTAATCACCATTCCTGGACTCTTTCCTCTGGGTGTGTCACTCTAGGAAGCCATAAAGTAGAAACTGAGTCACACACCTCCTCCCAATGCTCCTCAAAATGACTCATCCCAACACCCCGAAACACAGTTCAGAAATCGAAGTTTTCACAAAACGCTCTGCCAGGGCACAGACCAGAGAAGAAGCCAACGAATTGCAATCAGAGACAGCAGCTATTCTCCGACCCTTTTAGGACTGGCTGTCCTGGAAAAGTCAGGTCACAACAGGCTTCCGTATTGGTGTATCTGGAGCCAGGAACCTGTGACTAGTTACACTCCCCGGCGAGGTGGACTCAGGTTGCAGATGGAATAAAGATCGTTACGAACTGAGCTGTGCAAAGGCATTTGATTGTTCGGATCGTAACACATGATGGATAGCAGGCGGCTAGCTGGCCGAACAGAGCAAGGGGGTACTGCATGGCTGAAGATCAGAAAAGGTGCATCACCACACGTATCCAATCGGTGTGCTGAGCAGATAATTCAAGAAGCTGGACGACATCAAAAAGAATCCAGATCGGACGAAGACGCTTTAGCAACCTGTGATATGAAGATGACACAACGCTGCTTGAGGAAAGTATGGAAAACTCCAAGTTTTCTTACTGATGAAGAAGGCCGTCATGATGAAGATCGAGGGTTACGGCTTTTACCATGGATTACACCTCAACAACCCCCAGATTCCCACAACTGGAATAGAGATCATGATAAACAAAGGTAGGACACATTCGTTGTCAAGGGTGTCATCTTACTTGGATTGACCTGCAGTGTTCACAAAAGTGACAGCAAAGAAAGCAAATCTGCCACAACAGACCTTTTTAAAGTGTCAAAGACAGCAGCCATCTAGGGTGCATTCATTCTCCTTGTCCAAAGAAAAAGGTTGAAAATTAAAAGACCTACGGAAAATTTAATCTAATGGACTAATGGACCGTATAACCAACCACCAGCCTCCATGACTCTGAGATCAGAACTAGATGGTGCCTGGCTACTGCTACCAATGATCTGAAAAAAGGATCACATTGACAAAACGAAAAAAATTTTAAAAGCGACCAGGCTTCCTGGATGGATGGGGCTCATCTGGGATGGGGACTCCCAGGTCCTTGGGGGCTCCCAAGACTATAACCCTTAGTCGCCCTTCCAGTCTGGAACAGGACCTTTGTGCTATAACAATCAGCCATTCAAGACCAAAAGGACAGCATCACCCAAGGACAAAGCCCAGAAAGTTAGGGAATTAGGAGGAATGGAAACAGGAAACACAGTGAGGAAGTGGGATAAACAATGGTCCATGAGCTGAAACAAAATGCTTGAATGTAAAACTAATGATCGGTTCTGTAAAGGTCCATCTGATCCACAATAAAACACTTGAACAAGTGTTCAAACATAGTCCACAGGAAAATATTCTACATCCTGCTTTAGTTGAGTACTGACCAAGGTCTTAAAATAGTGAAAGCAGTCATCTAAGAGCTCTCGCAGTCTAAAGCCAAGAGAAGACAATCAAAAGACACACAGAAATGCTTAACCAAAGGATGCCTGGACCCCTGGAACTGCAGCCTCCATACCCTGAGACAAGAACTACACGGGACCTGGCTATCCCTGCTAATCTCTCTGAAAGGAGTCACATTTCCTCTCACTGCCCTCAAGTCCAGTTGGACTCATAGTGACACAATAGGCCAGAGTGAAACTGCATTTGTGGGTTTTCCAGACTGGGAATCTTTACGGGAGGAGACAACCTCGTCTTTCTCCCGTGGAGTGGAGTGGAGTGGCTGGTGGTTTCAAACTGCTGACCTTGTGGTTAGCAGCCCCATAGTGTAATTCACTATGCCACCACGGCTTCAGGAATCACATCAGAAGGTCCTATACAATGTGGGAGAAATGTGGAATGAACTCTAAATTCTCCAAGGCAGGGCTTACTCCTGTAGCTCAATTTTCAGCCAAACAATAGGTTTATACAATTAATAGCACTAATAGGTACACACTACTTAGAAAAATCAACCCTCAGAAATCAAAACTTTGTCCAAGAACAAAGTCGGAAAGTTGGAAGGATTAGGAATGAAGCAAGAATGGAAACAGGAAACAAGACATTAGGATGTGAGGTAAAACATTATGTGAACTGCAGTCAATGACATCAAACAAAAATGTGTGTGGATTATTGAATGAAAAGTTCACATGGCTCTTTAAATCTTCACTCAATTCACAATTAAAAGGCAGCCTGGCAGGGCATCCCACACGTGAGCACTTCAGGGTTTCTCCCTGTGTTATAGCTGACCCCAGGTAAGGGTTGGCCATCGCCGAGTGAACCACACCTCTCAACCCAATAATCCCATTCCTCTGCTGGGTATCAGGAATATGGAATTGTCCCTAGATGAAAGGGAAAGGCAGTCCAGGCCACAGGCAGGAGAGTCCGAGGGCGGGGAGGCACTACAATCCGGTAATCTGGCAGGAAGGGGTGAGCTGTTCAATGAGCAGAAACAGGAGTGTGAGCCAAAAGAAATACCTTGAGCAGACAACAGAGAGCAGGCCAGTGCTGACGGAAGGCTAAGGTGGACCTACAGGCCTTCGATCCTACCTGGAAATGCGCCGCCCAACTTCCTAGAGTCCCGCAGAGGCACTCACCTCTCGACAGAGGAAGCAGCCTGGCCGGCGTACAGCCATAATCACAGCGCCGGTCTTTTCCCAGAGCTCCTTTGCTTTGAAAGTCCTAGGTTCTGAGAGAAAGGCAAGGGGGAATTCAGTGTCTCTGCCTGCCCAGGCCCAGCCTACCGGATCCCCACGGCCATGTCCTAAGCCCAATGTACCCATCGCAGGTCAGAAACCGAATCCAGCAGAGAACAAGAACTATTATGGTTTCATTACATGGGAGACGGTGAGTAGGGAATACAGTCAGGGGCTGTTCAGCCTCCTGAGGAAAATGAATGCAGTGTAAGGATACTCCGGTATATCCCAAAGTACCCTCCCACGATCTATTTTTAAACTTGAAAATCTTGAACTGGGAGATTCCTGGAAAACAGCGACTTCTTTCACTCCCTAGTGTCAATGGACATTTTAATGATCCTTTAGGGAGGGGCAAGGCCCAAATCTGGAAGTCATCTGCATGCTCACAAAAAATACTCTTCAGGTATACTCAAAAGCAGTCAAGAGGAGTGAATTCAACTCACTACGTTACTGCCACACTACGAAAATGGGAGGACTAGCAGACGTCCCAAACATGAGAACCATTGTGAGGACGGCAGTGTTTCCGTGCGTTGTACACTGGGGAGTCATGAGTCACTGCCCACTCGGTGGCTCCTGACCACAAGAGAAAATGGTTCTTGGCAGGACAGGAGTTCATTTGGAGTCCCAGCTCCCTGCCAGCCTGCCTTGAGTTTGGATTGCCTCTCAAGCTCAGGTTCCTGATTGGCTTGACCACAGTAGCCACCCCCTGGGCTGCGGTGTATTGAAAGATGATCATAAGAGTGCTCGCTGCAGTCTGATGGGGGCGAGGGACCAATGACCACAGACCTTTATTATCTAGCATCTCCCACAGGGATCCTTGTATACTCACAATGGGTCAGTAAAAAAGTTTGCCTGGGGAATCTATAATCAAGCTAGATTGGGGCGCATTGAGTTAAACAGGTTGTCTTTCTGGAAGGCTCTTTGGTCCCTGACTAAGGTAGGCCACATTACGAATCTGTATAATCAGTGCTCCTGCTTGACCCCCACATACTGGACAGACAACAGTGGCTTCTGTTTGCAGGGCCAAGCTGATGACTCCCTAGTTGAAGAGCTCGACCCCATGCCAGGCTCTCACATCAACGGCCCCCACAGTCCTGGCATACCTGAAAAGCCCACTGAGCTCAGAGGCACCGGTTCAAGTGTACAGTCCTTAGCTGTCCCAGAGGGACTCCAGGCACATCCCTAGCACAGGCTACCTGGAGGGTCAGCCAGGAAGGATTTAGTTGAGCTTCTCTGGGGAATGGCCCACTGGCGATGGCTCCCTGCAGGAATCCCACCCCTGTGCTGAGTCCCAAGATCATAGGAGGGGACACACAGCATTTCTCGAATGGAGGTGACTCGGGAACCCCCTCTTCAGGAAGATCTCTTAGGCCTGAAATTCCTCACAACACACCTGGAAAGGCTTGGCTTGTAAGCCTTGGTTGACATCTCAATATTGCTAACTAAATATCTGGAAAAAATTTGGAAGTGTAGTCAGGGAGATGACAATAACAGAGAGTGAAACATTCTTTGTAAGGAAAAGCTAAATACAAAAGAGCACTTACACACAGAGATCACCAGGACCTAACAATGCCTGTACGGGGGAAGGAATGCGCCAGGATAGAGTGATTATCATGCCAGCACACTGGAACTATTGGACATTGAAAACGTGTTCTCCAATTTCCCTGAACATTGCTATCTAGACTTTCCGATAATAAAAAAAAGAGAGCTGAATACAAAAGAAGGCGACAGGAACCCCGAGTCCCGGTGCCCTGGAAAAGTACTGAGACGAGCGGGTCTTCTCTTACCCTTCCCCAGCGTTTTCAGGTCTATGCCCTCGAGGTACTCCAGCGATGCTTCTTGCGGCTTGGAGAGGAAGAGGTCTGTGTTGGCCAGGAGCAGAGCCACGGCTGCAGCCCCCAGCGCCCCTGCACCGATGGACCACACTCCCATGGCGAAGAAACCTGGATCCTGGAGGAAAGACATTTCTGGAGATGAGAGGAAGGAAGACGGCGTTACTGCTTCCACGGGACAGCTGGGATCTGATTTCCTTGCAAGGTTCCCGCTGGGCGGCCTGCCAGGAGGCACGGTGACGGGAGAAGGCAAGGAGAGCTGCCAGCAGCATCAGAGGCAAGACTGGACAGGGCTGCTGAACACCTGCCGCTACACGAGCCTCCCAGATGCTCCCCGTCTCCTCTCCCCACATTCCCCACGCTGAGCCTCTCCATCTGTGGGGTCTGCTTTCCAGTGTCCTGTCATTCCCCTCCCCCATCGGTGCCGCCACCTCCTTCCCCACCCACCAGCCCAACGACTGTCTCTCTGTCACCAGAGAATCAGGACACCCCCTCCACGGTGCTGCGACCCTACCTTTCCCCCCGGCAGCTTCTGACACAGGGACTATGTCACCTATCACCCAGCCTCAGTCGGCACCGACAGAACCCCCAGGCATGCGAGGTATACAGCCTCAGTAAATTTCCATCAATGGTAAATCGCTTTATTGTTTACTCATTATAGAAATGAAAGAAGCTCATGGAAAAAAACAAAGCAAGAGACAATGCATACAACCAGAGAGCTATCCAGACAAGACACCAAATATACCCAGGAACCCTCCCACCCGAAGCCGGTCACCGGCAGACTCGGGGGCTCAGGGCTGCAATGAGGTGTAGGCAAGTCCTGCCTAACTGCTTCTCCCCAGCTGGGAGGCCTTGTGTGTCTGGGTGGGAGCTCCCAGAGGTGACGCAGCCCAGCTCTGAACTGGAGGCAGGGCCCCCCTCCAGCCCCCTTTCTCCCGACAGTCACAACCGCAGTGTCTCCCTCTCCACTTGCCCGAGTGCCATCCGAGGGTCTAGCTTGTACTGGGGCCTTCCTCCCCCAGGGCAGTCAATCGGACCGGTCCCAGCCCGGGTGTGTGAATGGGTGGCCTCACTCGCACGCACCCCACCCCTGCAGGAGCTGGCTAAGAGAGAGGGTTTTCTAAAGGATTAAGCAGAGGCCTGGAAATCCACCTGGCACTGCCAAGGGAGAGAGCTCTCAGGCCTCACGGCTATGAAGCAGGGCTGGGAGCAGCTGAATGCCGGTAGCCTTGGAGCAGCAGGGGCAAGGCAGCAGTGTGGGTGCTGGTCTGAGCAGGAAAACAAAGGAGCGCATCCGCCGGGGAGGGGGACTGGTCAAGTGATGAAAATAGCTTTAAGGATCTGGCATCACTGGAGGGGGTTGGGGGGGGGGAAGAGATGCTAGAGACACTAGTATCTCAGAATGGAGCTGGGGGATGGAGCTGGGAGAAAAGAGTTCTCATGAGCTCACTGTACACACCGGAGTCCTGGGCTGACATCCCGGAGGGCTCCCTGGAAACCACTCTACAGACCCGCCTCAGAACCGTGGACCACCCAGGCCGTCCTTTCCGCATGTTACAGCGTGGGGCGTCTTATCTCAGAGCAAAGTATGCAGTCTTTGGGGCCAGAAATCACAGAATAAAGTGGAGCCTTTGGCCTTGAAAGGCGGGGTCCCTAGTGACACCACAGACATGGACAGCTCTCCGGAGATGTTTCTGTCGGAGGACTCCCCCTTATTCTATTCTCCAGACCCAAAGCCAAGACACTTGAATAGCTCTCTCTCTGCCCACCCTCGAACTATCCATGCCAAGAGGTGTTTATTCACTGCCTCTTCTGTCTGGGTTCAACCTCGCGCGCAACCCTTTCAACATGCCTGAAAAAGTGATGTGCACCCGCGTTTGTCTTTTTTTCTCTCCTGCATTTGGTACAGGGGCTCCATCGGTATAGTATCTACCATGAAGTTCGAAAATGACTTTATGACTGATGACCAAAACGCGTGAGAGACCAAAGTTCTGGATCAAGCAGACGCCCGATTCCAAACCTATAGATTGCCCAAGTTACACATAACTTAACTGGATGAGAGTTCATAGAATGGTTGTGAGGGAGCCACAGTTCTCGCCTTCTGTGGTAAGCATGGGTTCCCCCGGGCCTAGCACAACCTACACCTTTACACACTTCCCACGTGTCCCTGAGATGCTGAAATGTGCATGATGCAAGGCACATGACGTAGTCGCTGGTCACAGATCTGGCGAATGGTGGCTCAGTCCACAAAGGTCAACGTCCATCTACGGAACCAATGGTTCACATTCACTTTTGGGACACAGCAGTGCGCTCCCAGAAGTCCAAGGACCCTCTTCACTGCCTAGCACGCCACCAAGGACTCAGAGGCAAACAGGCTCCATCGCCCCACCCTGCCCCAGGGAGGAGCCCGTGGGCAGTTACCTTGCCCATCTGCTCCTGAGCGCAATTGGGTCAGGGGATGCACTCAAATCAAGGGGATTCTAAGCATGCCTTTAGACCTATTCTAAAAATGCACCTGGATCTCTAAACCCACTCCCCCCCAATAGGACCTGTGAATGGTCAGCTTTATGGGAGCAGATGGCCTGGTGGGTGTGAACAGTCAACTTTGCAGTTTCGAGGCCACCACCTCGCCCACAGCGTCACCAGGGCTCCTGAAACAGCACAATGGAGAACATGACAGCTCAAAGAGCTGACCATCTGGTACACACACATCAGACATGCTGCTGGGAAGGCGAGCGGCAGGGTCGAGCATGAACATGGGCTATGGGGAAGTGGACAGGAGAACCAGACACTGGTTTGGGCAGAACCATACAGACGCTGAAGGACCCGGAGGGAAGTGCTTTTGGAGCAGGTGTAGCCCTCAGGGGCAGGAAGAAAGGCCTGGAGCAGGTCCAGGCAGAACTGGGCAGCAGCGACTGACTTGGGAGTCAATGTCTATACTGAAGGTGCCTGAAGCACTCCAATGTCCACGTCCCAGCTGTCCCTTCCCCTCCTCAGGTTCTAAGACAAGTGATTAGGAGGCCGGCTTCAAAATCTCCTGCAGGCTTGCTCCCTACTCCCGGTGGTGCTTCTCTGGGAAGCCCTGCTCTCACGGCCGCAGCCCGAGGGTGGGCGAGCGAGGCCTCCCAGCAACAAGGGGTACCGGGGGGAGCCCAAGTGGGTCTCTGCGCTGGCTCCTCTTCTGGTCAGGAGCAGGAAAACTGAACTTAAACTGACTTCTGGAACCACCTTGAGAAGGAACAGGACCAGCTCTTCCCCATGTCCCCAAGCTATAAAGTATCCCCCTTCCCGCTGGGGCGGGCCCACCGCACCCTGATGCACAGAACGGGCTTTTGTCATTTGACATCGGTCCGGTTCACAGTCCTGACAGGGTGGCAGTCACTGTGCAAACCGTTTGAGACGGGGGCTTCCTCTTTCGTGTGGACCCTCTGCGTTACCAAGCAGGAGGCCCTTCTCCGGGGGCTGCTCCCTGCTGATGCCCGTCCAGCCCAGGTGAGACGCGTTCTGCTGTGCTGCCATGAAGATGCACTTTTTTTTCTCCCATGATTGACTCCATCTTCCTGCCGCCACCACAGCTGAAATGCCTCAGCTCCTCCTCCTTCTGTCTTCCTAACTCGTGATGGCGCTTTGACAGGTGTCAGAGGCAGCCGAACGTGCCCAGGCTCGAGTTAGGCACATGTTCATCTTCAAAGGGGCAGCTCTGCGTTCTAACCCTAGAGCAACACTTTGACGACTGCCTCCACGGCGGGCAGCGCCTGCAAGTCCCACGCAAATGAAACCTTGGTGAGTGCCTTCTTTTCTCCACTTATCCTGAGGTCGCTTCTGAGTGCCCTTGTGAGAATTTGTTTCTTCCACTACAAGAAAGTGGGTGGAGAGCTTCAATATGTCAGTGAACAAAGTCCTTTCCCATGCATCCAAGGCCCCGATGGGAGGAAGGAAGGTCAGAGTGCTAGCACTTACTGCCCGCTCCTTCATGTACATGCTCTGATCGGACCCCCCGCAGCAAACCCGAGACACAGCTTAGCCTGTTCTGCGGCGGGGCTAACACCGAGACCCAAAGAAGTCCGGTAACTGCCCCCACCAAAGCCAGCATGTAGTATTCTTGCCTCTCAGACCCAGGCCAACGGGGCCCAGATCACTGTCTTTCCATCCTCACACCTTGATCCCTTTATGTCCAGGAGAGCGCTTCTGGAAGCCAAAGGGTATGATTTCCTTGGTTGAAATGAAAATCTAAAGAAAACCAATTTATTTTTTTGAGTCATCCAACAGTGAAACCACGTATCCACTAAAAGCTCAGTACCAGTGCATCAATGTTCACTCCTATCAACCCGAGAGAACAGAGAAAACCGTGCCTTCAAACAGACAGCTCCCATTCTCCCTGGTGGGTCTGAATGAGCGACTCTGTCACAGCCCATGACTGCACCCACAGTACCATTAGGGCTCCTTGTATCACGAGTCCTCTAGAGGAAATTTACCACACAACAGATGTCCCTGCTCGTCCCTCCCCTTTCTGGGCTTTGGGATGGGTCAGTTTCTCTGAAAGATCACGGCAGGGCCCCCACCTGCTGGAACCACAGTGTTTAGTTCCCCCCGCTGTGACTTATCTGATCCCAGAAGGTGAAGCAACACCACCACAAACAACAGCTGGGGCAGCTCAGAGAGCAGCGTGGCTCTGGGCTGAGGACTGGGGTGTGGGAGAGCTCGGCTCCCAGGGGCCAAATAGGCTCCATCCTACCGGGGTCCAAAAATCCCAAGTGGGGGAGGACAGGGCTGGGCAAGGTGAGTGCTAAGGCTCCTGAAGCTCCCATTGACAACTCAGGATGCTCTCTGGCTCATTCCTGGCTCCTCCGGAGAGTCTACCCCACCCCATTCCCAAATCCAGCTGCACCATTCAAGACACACATACCTCTCCCTGCACCCTTCCCCACCCTCAGGCCGTTCAAGTCCAGAAAGGAGGCACTTACCACCAGCTCCTACACTTCTGACGAGGCTGGTTGACAGCAAGGCTGAGTGGGTTAGAAGCAGGCACCAGGGAGGGCTAGAGGCTAGAGCTGGGCCTGGAGTCCATCTTTTCGCCAGCGCTCAGTGCTCAGGCTCTCTACTGATGGGATTGGGCCGCTCGGAACCCTGGGGCCTTCTCCGGCTGCCAAGAGGCAATCTCCAGGAAACATCAGAATGGAGCGCTGCCAAGGCCCCTGTAAGGCTTCAAACACTTGAGCGGTCTTCAATCATTTGCAGTCATGCAGATTATAACATTTACCAAGTGCCAGCAGACTCCCACTGACACCCGGTGCAGACTAATGGTGCGGAGCACGCAGGGCATTGCTCTGCCGGCCCACTGCCCCTGCCTGGAACCCGAGCTAACCTTCGAAACAGCTGGAATTGTGGAACCCTCACTCCAGGGTGAGCCTGGCCGTGTAACCAGATGCCATTTGAGTTCTTTCTGCCAGCGATAGGTGATTTTGCTTTATTTTCGAGTGTCTGACTGAAAACAGATGACAAGGACACACACTGCAGATTGGCCCAGGGAGGGGCAGGTTTGCCCTCAGGCTTGAGAGGAGAAGCAGGGAATTTGTCAGGGAGTGTCCTTAAGGATACACTGCATAAAATGGCACCGATTATGAAAAGTGGAGGGCTTGCTGGCTGTGCCTCAGGGCTCCGTGGTCATACTCCAAGCACCACCCAGCCAGGAGTTCAAACCCACAGAACCAATCTGGCCAGCCTTCAGCAGCTGCAGCTGTGCTGTGCAGCCTGATCGCCACCCTGGGCAGCTTCCTTAGCGGGGTGTGGAAGTGGGCGCTCGACCTCGCTTCATCTGCCATGAGCCTCAGGACACGCATTCAGGGAGCTCCAGTTGGGTCCCCTACTGATTCTTTCCATCAACCGGATGGTTGTTTTTTGTCCTTTGTTAAGGCTCACTCGGGAGCCTCTGTGGGGCCATGAGTTAAATGTTCAAGTCTTTTCGCTGCTTCCTGGGAGGTAATGAGGCTGTCTGCTCCCCCTAAAGATGCACCCTAAGGAGTGGTTGCCAGTCAGTCCCCTTGGGCCTCCAGGAGTCAAGATGAGAATGTGTTTGCATTTGTTTGGGTTTTTCCCTTCCTCTAAAGCAGCATTCATGTGTCAACACTAGAACCTTTGTAGGCTGCAGGAACAATGATGAATCCTGTTCTTCTGCGCCTCCCCCACCAAGTCAGCCCTAGGGTCTGTGGCTTGGCCTTTCCCTCCCGGGGTTCCCTCCTGCCACTTCACAGACCTTGCTCTACCCACGCTTCCTTCCTGGGTGACCTCACCTGCTTCCACCGACACCCATGTCCTTACTGCTGTGCCTCACCAAAGTTCCCACTGGGGGTTCCGTACATAGCGGCACGGTATTCCAAACCAGCCTCCTCTGAACCAGCTTCTCTGGTCCAGGGTCTCCATTCAGCCAGCCAGCATGGCCAGGAACTAGAAGGGACTAAGAAGCCCTGTTTTCCTCTTCTTCCTTCCTTGTTGCCAAGACCAGCCCATCCCATAATTTGTCACCAAATCCATCCCAGAAAATGCCCGAGCTTCATCCTCTTCCTAACCTCACTGTTGCCATTCAAGTCAACCCCTTATTAACTTGTACTTGGCCTGGGTCAGTCACTGGGTCAGTCATGGCTGGACTCTCGTCTGGCTCCCTCAAACTCATGCTCCATGCCGTAGCCAGAATGATCCCACACACGGCAATCCGATGGTATCCATCCAAGAGTTTACCTTCAATCCAACACTCTGGACCCACCCTTGCCCTTCACTGTCCCCGGGAGTCCACTCAGGGGACCAGCATCGTAACACACACGTGGAGAGGCCCCCACACTGACAAACACCCCACTGTTTCCTTCTCTCAGAATGTCCTCCCAACGCAGGCAGCCATAGGAAAGCTGACATTCTAACCCATTCACTTTGTGGTGCATCACAGCTTAAATTCCGAGCACTAGGCTTGAGTAAGCCTATGGGTTACAGGGGGAACCCTACATCTGTTCTGATGCTCCACTTACATTTGGCCTCCATTGCGTTCTGACCATAGGTTGGTCAGCAATGTGAAAAAGCGTTCCTTCACGCAATGTGTTTGCTGCAACTCCCTTGGCCAGCCAGGGAGGAGCAGTCTCACCCCAAACTCACTCCCATGGAATGCATTCTAACTCAGAGACCCTTCCGGTTTCAGATCGTGCCGATTTAGAGCAGACAGGCAACTCTTTTTTTCCCAGAGTGGCTCGTGGGATCGAACTGCTGATTTTGCAGTTAGCAGTCCAACACTGTGCCAACAGGGGGACTTGTCTGGATGTGTCCCTGATGAAAATGGGTATACTAGGGTCACGTGGTCATGAGTGAGACCCCAACCAAGGTGATCAGGGGACCACAAACCAAAATTGTGGCTTTTTCCCTAATCTGCACTCACTAGTGCAAGTATTCCAGGGATGGTGCCTTTGCCACTTCCCTCACCCATTTTTGTCTCTGTTCCCGTCCTGTTTGAGACTTAATAAATGGGTCTCTCTGAAATATATTTGAAACTGGGGTCTCTTTTATCTTTCCCAGAGTGGAAGGCTGTGAGCTAAAACCACTTGTCCTCAGAAAACATGTGGATTAACTAAGCACGCAGGAGAGTGTTCACACAAAGAACTAGGGCCCATCTTTAATAATCTATCTCGGACAGGCAATGCTATGATGGTTTTTCTAACCTGAAATTATGCATGTATGGATTCTAACCATAGTCCTTTCTCTGTTCCTGTAAGAAACTGGCCCACCACCAACCGTGATCACATAATGAGCCCCCTTTGTTCCCTGTCACATACAATGGACACCAGGGTTGTGAAACAGCAGCTCCAACTGGCTTCTGACTAGGAGTGAGCTGGCGGCGTCCCCTCAGCCAGATGATGGTCTTTGTCTGAATAAGGGCTACTTAAGAGGAACCCTCACAGCACAGGGGGCTGTGCATCGGGCTGCTCATTGCAGGGTCAGCAGTCTGAAAGGGCAGCTGCTCCTCCGGCGAAAGATAAGGTGTAAATCTTTACAGGAGTCAACCCCGTCTCAGAACCCCACAGGGAAAGTTCTCCCCTGCCCTAGAGGGTGACCAGGTATTGACAGCAGTCAGCTTGGTTTGGTGCTTGGTATTGAGCCTATTCGGACTCTACAGGGCAGAGCATGTCTGAGACTACAAATCTTCATGGAAGCAGACAGCCTCACCTTTCTCCTGTGCAGCGTCTTGTGGGCTTGAACCACAGATCTTCACAAAGCAGGACTTAACCCAGAGTACCCGGGGGCTCTTTCCCACTGACATCTAGTGCATTTTGACTCATCCTACCTGCAAAGGAGGCTTCTGAGGCTGTAAAGGGAAGCCAGCCTCATGGTCCCCCCCCTCCCCCCACACTGAATGCCTGGGGGAACCAGCAGCTCACAGTTTAAGGTTTACCCAACTCTGACACGAGGGTGCCTTACAAAACCACACTCTGTGCCATCCGGTGGATTCCGACTCAGAGCGACCCCATAGCACAGGGGAGAACTGGCCCTGAGCCTGTAACTCTAGAGGAGTAGAAAGCCTTATCTTTACAGGAGTAGAAAGCCTTCCAGCCCCAGCTGCCGACTTGCTGGGGATGCACTTTCATTCCCTCCCACCTCTGCCTAGCTCTGTTTGTTCGGGAAGCTGCCCCTGGGCAGGAACTGATGAATTCTGCAGCAAACAGAGCCTCAGCACTGGGTGGGTTAATTCATGTTGGAAACATGTAGAGACAGTAGCAAGTTCCAAACAGTCAGGGTACACCTGGCCGGCCCAGCCCCACGCAGACTGAGGAGCCTCCCTTCGGAAAGAGCTGGCCTGAGGCAGACAGGGAGAAGCAGGAGAAGAGTGCTGGAGGCAGGAAAAGGAAACCCAGGGGCCCTCAGTGAACAAGGTTGGAAGGAATGCTTTCATCTCCCTCCTCTGCTCCCTGATGCGTCTTCCAGCGACCCACCTTGCTCCACCCCTGAGGAAGCGTCAAAGGCCTGCCCACTCATCAAGAGCCTAGAGGGCAGGGTAGAAAAATCCCTGCACCGACCAACTCTTTACAGGAATACAAAGCCTCATTTTTCGCTCTCGGAGAGGCTTCTGGTTTTCAAGTGCTGAAAACCTTAGCAGCCCCATGTGTAAACCACCAGGCGATGAGGAAGAGGTAGGCTGAAAAATGCAGTCTAGCACCTGATCCATGATGCAGGCGCCCAAGACTTCACAAACAGCAAGTAGCACACACCTGGAAGAACCACAGAGCTGTGCGGTCGCTACTAGTGAGTCAGACTCCTGGCACATCACGTACAAAGGTTCTGCACCAACCCCCAGATCGGATATGGCTCTGATTATAATCCCCAGGGCTTTCCCTGGCTGAGTTTTGGAAGTAGATCACCAGGCTTTTCTTTCAAGTTCATCTTAGCCTGGAAGCCCCACAGAAAACTTCTCAGTATCTCAGTATTCGTCCCGTCCCCCCACCCTCCCACCCCCAGGTAAGTGACTAGGAATCAAACTCTGGTCTCTTTGAATAGATGCTAAGAACTCTACCACTTAACCTCAAATTCTCACCACCACCACCTCCATAAAACTGGCCCGCTGTGTGCGCTCTGGCTAACTTTCCTCTGTCTGAAACACCCTGCCTCTTGCTCCTTGGGGAGATTACGGACCAGCCCTCCTCTCAGATGCCAGATTCAGAAAATGAACAGATGCTGAAAGCAGAGTCCACAGGTCCCAGGAAACTGAGACAATGCCGAGCCAGGGTGGGGAAGGTGTGGATTGGGAGAGGTCCTTTCCTCCGATCATGACCGGGAAGCTGCAGTCCCCCAACTGATGTGCAAGCCACTGTGCCTCTCATTTGCACACCCTCCAGTGTGGGCTCCAAACGCTTGTTCTGCTGAGTTACGTAGGTGTGGACAAGAGGGAGAGAGTGATACCAGGAGCAACAATGCACCGGGTTCACACTCTTCAACTCCAAAAAGCCTCTTATAAAGAGCCCTATCACATTTGTAGCTTCTTAAAAACAATGGCATTTTGAAGGGGTGCTATCAAGAATACATGCGATAAGCAATGTGCTCGCAGGAAAGCACATCAGAATTGAAGGCAGCATTTATCTTTCTCTTTGCAGAGCTCAAAAGTATTCTCTACCCCTCCAGGAGTGGGGTGGTGGTGGGGGTTGGAGAAGCAGAACTGGCACAAAGCAAAGAATAAGTTCTCCTGTGCCCCTGCAGCCTGGCCTCCTGGCTGAAATTCTAGGTCTGGTGGGAACTCTCTGGCCTGACTGCCCACTCCAGAGTACAAGCTGATTGTGGCTCCTTGAGCAGCTGCCAAAGCTGGCCTTCCACGGCCAGCAGCACCAGAGAAGGCAAAGGGCAAAGTCCAGCTGCAATCTTACTGTGCTGGAGGTCACCGGCTCAGAAGTGAGGCTGGGGCCCTCCCAGAGTCTCTGCACAACTCTTGGCACACACAAGTCTCAGCCGGGAGACTTGCAGACTCCGCTCAATGTTTCACAAAGCGGCAAAGGCCCAGGCGGCATGAGAACACAAGGTTTCTGGGAGACTGACAATGTCCCGGGGCAAGAGTTCCAGAATTTCAGTCTTAACTCTTTTGTCATTTCAGTGATACAAGAAAATAAGACTACTCTGAGAAATGATTTGTCTCTCTGTAGGAGCCATGAGGAAGATCTCAAGCAAAAAGGTATGCCTTTAAAATGAGCGGAGATGAAGATGGGGGCCAGACCAAAGTTACATTGTCAAATTCCCAGTGTCTGCGTCACTCTCTACACAGCACTGTTTCTGCATCTGTAAATGAGAATGATTCTTGAATTGCCTTGGACAGAGTCGTGAGAGTCAAAGGCTTAATAGCATTGAACTTGCTTTGTCAGCTGTGAAAAGTCACAAATGTGATAGGGTCTTTTTAATTCTTACTCATTTCCCACTTAGCCAAGGAGCTCTAGTGGCAAGGTTCGGGAAGCCGTGGAGCACTTCAACCCCACCAACAGCTTCAAAGGAGAAAGATGAGGCTGCCTGTGTCTGTAAAAATTCACAAAGCCTCAGAAACGCTGATTACCGAGTTGACTGTAGGTTGGATGGCGGCTCCACCTGGTGGTCTGTTCCTGTAAAGACGTCAGCCTGGGGCTGTATGACTCTTATCTTTCTTTATAGGGTCGTTTGGAGTAGGGGTCGACTCAATGACTGATAACAACCCTAAAATGTTTTTTGATGGCGGGGGGGGGGGCGTTGTACAAAAACAAGGGGTGTCCACACTGCTGATATACACGAGGGAGTCGGAATTTACATCCCGAATCTCAGTTCTCGGTCTGCAGGACAGCGCGCATGTATCCAAGCCTCTACATGGATAAGGCATTTCCAAATAAATCCCGAGTAATTCTTTTTCTTTTAAAGATCATCTGCTAGGTTCAAAGAAAAGGAAAAACGGCGTCGTGCTGGGTAGGTACCACCAAGGGGCTCCCAACAGAGATCAAAACACTGCCGCGTCAGAGGAAATGACATGTTAACATCGAAAACAAACACACACGAACTAAACTGAGGTCTGGCCAATGAGGGTAGGAAACCAGCGTGGTCAGGGAAAGAGACCGCTGGCCCCCAAACCTTTGTCTGGTCGCCTTCATTCTTTGAGCGGGCCTCAAAGAAAGGGCCCCTTTCTCCAGCCCCTTCCCTCCCCCGGCCCGGCAACAACCCGAACTGGGTATCATTTCATCCCCAGCATCAGTGCCCCGTTCGGAACTTCAGACCCGGGCGCTTCCCAATTTGAAGTTTGCCACCTGTGCCGGGGTGCCGTGTGGACTCGCGACTTGGAAACAGCCCCCCCCACCCCCACCCCCAGCCCCACCCCCTGGTCCAGTCAAGGCCGGGAGGCTGAGCTGGAGGGCGCGCAGGTGCCGGTGCCGGTGCGCCAGACGCCTCCCAAAGTGCAGCCCCCCGGGCCCGCGGAGCCGACTTCCCAACCCGCGACCTGCCGAGCCCGCGCCCCGCGACCTGCCCGCTGCCGAACGGGCTCACCCTCCTCACCTGTGCCGCAGCCCACCCCGCCTCAGCGGACGTCACGTGCCTCGCACGGCCCCGGGAGCCGCAGTAAGCACGGGCGCTGCGGACCCGCCTCCGACGGCCTGGACCGGGGGCTAGGGACTCAAGAGTCCCATGCCGGCGGTGCAAGGGGCGGGCCCCGCGTCTGGGCAGCTCCGCGCCTGCGCGGCCGGCACCCCGCCCCCGCCCACGTGACCCCGCGCCCGCCAGCGAGCTGCGCTTTTCGGCCTCGGCAGCGGGAGCCCCGCCCCCGGTGGGCGGAGCTCGGACTCGGCCGCGGGCTGCTGACTGGGGCATCCCCTTGACTGTTCCGGGGGGCGTGTCCTGGCCGTTCCCAGTTCTGCCTCCAAGGTTGGCTGCTTGCCGCTCAGACCCTCATGGAATCTGCAAGCCGCTGTCCTTTTTTGTGGTGGGCGGCACCCCCTTCTATTTCTCAGCGTGCTTCGGAGTGGCTGCTTGCTTGGGTTTTTTAAGTGGTGCTAATACTGAGGAATGTGAGGCCTTGCGTTGGCACTAGGATACGTTTTTTTGGACAACCGTATTTGTTCATCGTAAACTACTTCGGAATGGATAGAATGCAAAGGAGAGAACTTCAGGCAGTTTCCCTCGCTTCCTTAGAAGTCTCCGAATGATTCTGAAAGGGCAGTTGCCCCCTTGCCCTAGGAGTGCGTTCTGTCACCTGCGTAATTGAAATCCTCCTCTGTCCTGTAAGCTCGCTATGCGTTGGAATAGATTGCCCCGTGGTGGGTTTGGGTTTTCTGTCATTTTAAACCCTTGGACTAGGCCTGAAAGCTTCCCATCTCAACATTTACACTTTGACCCTGAATTGTCTAAGAAAATAGACACTAAGCTTCAAACCTTTCCCTGTTACTGCCCGAACGTCCCATGAGAATGCACTCAGGAGAGATGTAGGCTGAGTGATCGGCTGCTGCATCATGGCTGAGTCTTACTTAGACTATCAATGTACCACTGTGGTTAGGTGCCATCAAGTCAGTTCCCAAACCCAGCAACCTTATGCACCACAGAACGAGACTCTGCCCACGCCTGCGCCTCTCTCACACCTGGTCTTCCGTACGTTTGAGCCCAGCGACACACCCACTGTGTCACACCATCTCTCGGAGGTCTTCCTTACTTTTTCACTGCTCTTCTACTTCACTAAACACGCAGCCCTTCGCCAAGGACTGGTCTCTTCAAGCAACGCGGACAGACTACGCGAGAAGTCTTGCCATCCTTGCCGCTAAGGAGCATTCTGGCTGTACTTCTTGTAAGACAGACGTGTTCGTTCTTTTCGGGGTTCTTTGCCAACACTGTCATTCAAATGCACTGGTTCTTTTTAGGTCCTTCTTATTCAATGTTCAGCTTTCACATGCATATGATGCATTTGGAAGTATCATGGCTTGAGCCAGGTACGCCTTAGTCCTCAAAGTAACATCCTTGCTTTGGAAAAACTCTTGTGCCAAAGATGTACCCATGCGATCTGTCATTTGGTCTCTTGACTACTGTGACTGCTGCTTCCATGAGCATTGATTGTGCATCCTTGCCAGAAGAAACCGTGACAATGTCAACTTTTTCCTAGTTTACTATGATGCTACCCTATTGTGAGGATTTTGGTCTTCTTTACATTGACTTGTAAATCATAATGAAAGTTAAATCCCTGATTGTCATCGACAACTGCTTCAAGTCCTGCTCACTTTCAGCATGTAAGGTGGTGTCATCTGCACACCACAGGTTATTAATAAGCCTTCCGTCAATCCAGATACCAATTCTTCTTCATATAATTCAGCTTCTCTGATGATTTGCTCAGCATATAGATGAAATAAACATAGTGAAAGGATGCGAGCCTGACACACTGCTTTCCTGATTTTAAGCTATGCAGGATTCCCTTGTTGTGTTTGCATAACTGCCTCTTGATCCACGTACAAGTTCCCCATGAGCACAAGGTAGTGTTCTGGAATTCCCATTCTTCTCAAGGCTGTCCATAGTTTGTTATGATCCACCCAGTTGAATGTGTTTCATATTCAATAAAGCATAAGTAAACATCTTTCAGGTTTTCTCTGCATTGAGCCAAGATCCATCTGACATCAGCAATGATATCCTGTTTTCCATGTTCTCTTCTGAATCCAGCCTGAACCTCTGGCAGTTCTCTGCCAATGTACTGCTGTAATTGACACTGGATGATCTTTAGTAAAACAATTATTTTTACATGATATCAATTATATTCTATAGTTTTAACATTCTAATGGGTAATCTTTCTTCAAAATAGGTATAGATATGAATTTTTTCTAGTCATTTGACCAAGTAACTGTTTTCTAAGTTTCCTGTAATAACTGAATGAGTGCTTACAGTGCTTCACTAGATTTTAAAAAATCATTTTATTGGGGGCTCATATGACTCTTATCACAATCCACTAATGTGCCAAGCACATTAGTACCTTTATTGCCATCATCATTCTCAAAACTTTTGCTTTCTACTTTAAGTCCTTGGTATTAGCTTCTCATTTCCCCCTCCCTCCCTCACCCCCTCTCCTGTGAATCCTTGATAATTTATTAATTTTATTATTATTTTGTCATACCCTACACTGTCTGATGTCTCCCTTCACCCATTTTCTTGTTGTCTATACCCCAGGGAGGAGGTTATGTGTAGAACCTTATCATTGGTTCCCCGTTTCTACTCCACCTTCCCTCTACCCTCTTGTTATGGCCACTCTCCCCACTGGTTCTGAAGGGATCATCTGTCCTAAATTCCCCGTGTTTCTAGTTCCTATCTGTTCCAGTGTATATCCTCTGGTCTAGGTGGATTTGTAAGGTAGAACTGGGATCATGATAGTGGGGGGAGGAAGCATCGAAGAACTAGAGGAGAGTTGTATATTTCATTATTGCTACACTGCACCCAGACTGGCTTATCTGTGACCCTTCTGTAAGGACATGTCCTATAACCGACAGATGGGCTTTGAGTACCCAAACTGTACTCCCCTTCATTTATAATGATATAAATTTTTGTTCTTTGATGCCTGATACCTGATCCTTTGTACACCTTATGATCACAAAGGCTGGTGTGCTCCCTCCATGTGGGCATCTGAGCTAGATGACTGTTGTTCACCTTCAAGCCTTTAACACCCAGATGCCATATCTTTTGATAGCTGGGCACCATCAGCTTTCTTCACCACTTTTGCTTATGCACATATTTGTCTTCAGCGACGGTGTTGGGAAGGTGAGCATCATGGAATGTCAGTTTAATAGAACAAAGTGTTTTTGCTTTGAGGGAGTACTTACGTGGAGACCCAAAGTCCATCTACTGCCTTTATACTAACCCTATAAGTATTTCTATTTCCCCATCATCATTTACAAATATATTTACCTATGTACATGCCTGTTTTTAGACCTCTATAAATGCCCTTTGCCTCCTATTTCCATGCTCAGTCTTCATTTGGGTTTCAGTAATTTCTCTCGGCTACATTACCTTGATCAATCCCTACCAGGCCTGTCACACCCACCTTGTCACTGATTTTGGATCACTTGTTGTTTCCTTGTCCCTGGGTTGGTCAGCACTACCTCCTTTCCCACCCCCACCCCCGCCCCCTCTCCCATGTTCCCCTGGAACTATCGGTCCCATTGTTTTCTCCTCCAAACTGTTCATGCAGTCTATCTCATCTAGATAGATCTGTGGAGATAATAATATGCACAAAAAGCGAGACATAGCAAGACAAAGTGACAAAGGAAAACCAAACAATGACGACAACAAAAATCCAGAAAAATAAATAAATAATTAAAAATAATAATAATAAAGAAAAACCTATAAATAGTTCAAAGTCTGTTTGTTGACCTCTAGGAGTGTCCTCCAGTTCAGTCTGATGGGGTGCCACACCTTGACCCCAAAGTCTATCCTTGGCACTCCCTTGGGATCTCTATGCTCTGCTCCGCCCACTGCTCTGCTGGACACCTCAGTGTGGCGTTTTGCCTCAGTGTGGTGAAGTCAGACTGGGTGCAATCCCAACCTTGTGTTTCCAGTGTTGTCCCTGGAGGGCCTGAGGTCAATGAGGGACATTGTGTTTCATGGTGGGACCTCTCTGTGTATTGGGTGTTCTGCCTGGGGATATCATCCTCAAGGCTCGGTGGACCAGGATGTGCTCCACTCTCTCTTCCTCCCCCTTCATTTGCTCTCTTGTGTTCTGGTCAGACATGTCCCTCTCCCCGAGCCACAGCTTCAGTGCTGTCCTCTAAAGTAAATTCTTCTGGGGGAGGGGTGGCTGTCCACATAGTTTGGATTGGGGCTGGGCCCTCCGATCCCACCACTGGCTCCCCGCTCCATGCCGTCAAGCTGCATTCACATTCTAGAACACCAGTTTAAGTTTGGTCCCTCTTTCCCTGTGGAGATAAACACAATATGCTCCCCTTGGGTGGGTTAGTGCCCTGTTCCCCTGCTACACATTGCTATCTTCCCTACAGTCCCCCTAACCCCCGATTCCTTTTTCATTAGCTACCACAGGTAGCCCTGGATTTGGTCTGGCCCCTGCCATACTACCTGGGCCTCACCCCAGGAATTTTTGTATACAGTAGCTTTTTTCCCTATGCCCCTTTTGCATTTTTTTAAAGCTTACCTCAGTGGAGTCATGTTGTACTTGTCCTTTTGTGCTTGGCTTACTTCACAAAGATATGTTGTTAGAAATGAAGAACAAAACAGTCACAAACAGAACAGGCTATGACTGCAAACACTTGAGCCAGAATTTTGTAACTGGCATTATTTGGGCTGGGTCTGGACCAGGCAGCCCTCATTCCCTCAACCCCTCAGAAAGACCGTGAACCTGCTTGCCTTTACAGCCTCCTACCCAGCATTCCAAGGAGCTTATCTCTCTAAGCCAGGTTGGTGCAGCCTCCTTTCCCAGCCTCTCAGAAAGATGGATAACCTACCGAGAGTCAAAGCCCCTTCCTCCAGCCCTTCAGGAAGATGAATGACCCACTGGACTTCAAAGTCCCTTCCCACAGCCTTCCAGGGAAGGAGTTTGTGAAACAAAGCGATTTCTCACAGACTCAGATCCTGCAGCTGCAATCTTAAAACAAGCTTCCCTTTGTCTTATCAAAACAGACTTCCTTAACTCAAGCCCGTCTATGCCCCACTGCCTCACTGCCAGACATGTCTTCCCTAACCTGAAAATTGTTAGGTTGCAGAACCCGTCCAGGAGTTTCTTTTGCTCTCAATAAAGTCCTTCCCTTGCACTTCTTGTTCTTGTCTGTACCTTGTCTCTGTCCTGGGGACTCTGCCTCCACCTCTCAGGCATGTAGAGAAATCAGTTCTCACTGCGTCACTGTTAACAAGTTCAATGAACTCCTCCTGTGCTGTCTCAGGAACAGCTTCAACTGTGACTGTGAATGGGCTTCTGGTAAGTGCAAATGGGGTGTCAGGTAGCTTCGGAAAGCACAATGAAGTTTTGTCTGCAAGCACGTGCCAGTGCTCTTTCACAGACATTATTATTATAATCCTTTTGTCTGGTTCAATGTCATGTTCCTCAAAGAAAGCAGATAAGGTAGGCAACATGTACATTTTATTTTCATCAAATTTTTTTTTTTGTCAAAGCTGGGGTTTCACTTGGAATGACTGAATCTTTTTAGACTAGTTGAGGCATGTTGCTTTTGATTATTGCAGTGATAAATTTAACTCACTCAAGGCGGCAAAGATGTCAACCAAGTAAGCCATTTTCTGCAGCTCACTTTGATTGCTGAAAAGTGCTTCAAACGGTCTTGCTTTCTGATGAAAACATGTTTTGAGTTCATCATGAAGCTCAAAAACATGTTTTAAAACTTTTTCTCTCAACAACCATCTCACTTCAGTGTGAAATAGCGGAGCACTGCTGGGCACACCCAACTCATCACATCGTTCCCCAAACAGCTGATTGTGTACAGTGTTCACCTTTACAAAATGGACAGAACTTATGATGCTTCCCATTACTTCTTGTAACTCTTGGGGCAGCGTCTTCTTTGCTAATATTTGTCGATGCATCATCCAGTGAGCTCTGATGACTTTTGGTGACTCCATGTAAACTTACAGCAGCACTTCAACCCATGGAGTCTCGACTTGACGAGTCTGGGATCCCAGGGGCTGGCCCAGGGCTGACAGAACATGTATTTGGGGAATGTTTGTAAGAAAGTGTGGATCTAGAATGAAGGATGAGACAACTCAGCTTTAGCGGTATTACAGGCTGCTTGCAGGAGTAAGCATCTGATTTGACAGCAAGAAAATATTCGGTATAAAGTAGGGTAGCCAAACAATAACAATTTACCCCCAGAGGACCTTTCTTCTTCCTACACAGCATGAAAGGGAGAAGGAGAAAACCCAAGCTCCATCTTTGAATGAGAGGTCTGATCAAAGGTGAGGGAAGGCGATTTTTGCAGAAGGAAGCCACTTAGAACAAAGCAGGAAGTTGAACCAGTGGGGCAAAGGCCCCAAGAGATGAACTGTTAATGCCGGCCTCATTTCCTGGAAGTCTGGAAGCATGGGGTGGAAGTCACCTAGAGGCTTCTATTGTGAGATATATATATATATATATATATATATATATATATATATATATTTAATTTTGAAATGCAAAAAGTCATGATTGTATTTACACTGCTGTAACATTCCAAAGCTACAGACATCAAAAGCAGGCTAGATCTGATAGCTAATTAACATGCTCCTCACACTTCCAATTTTCTTTTTACCCAACAGGCACAAGTTGAACTCATTAAAAGACAGTCATCAGGCTGCAGGCAGGCACGACTGGGAAACCTGTTCACAAAGCCCAGAAAAACAAAATCACCTGCCAAGTTTTACATTTTTTAGAGAAAAATGATAAAACCCACAGAGTAGTTTTCAGTTGCAGGGGATAAAATTTAAGGTTGTCTGGAAGCTTTGTGACAGGAGCAGGGGCTCATCCTCACAAGCAGTGTCTGCAGGAAGGCATTGCTCATTCAAGGTGGATATGGTGAAGCTCCATGCTTCTCCCAACAATCACGGATGCCTCTGGCTTGCGCTGGCTGCAGGGGGGCTGTAGTGCTGTAGTTTAAGCTGAAGGCTCTGCTGTGGTCTGAGCACTGTGGGACTGAGTCAGCAAAGCGAGGTTGGACGTGATGAGAAAAGCATAGTAAAAATCCACTGGCTGCTGTAAGAAAAGCGTTGTGTTGAAAGATAGACAGACTTGCAAATTGGGAGGCATCAGTCTAAGCGTTCGTGAGAGTGAGATTTTCACAATTTTTTTTTGAAGCAACCCAAGAAAACAAAACGATAACAACAAAAAAACCAACCCGATGTCCAAAGACTATCTATAAATAAGTAACAGTAAAATAAAATAATAATAACAAAATAAAAACCTGTACATAGTTAAAGGTCTGTTCGTTGACCTCCTGGAGTGTCCCCCAGGTGAGTCCGATGGGGTGCCTCACCCTGACCCCAAAGTGTATCCTTGGTACTCCTCTGGAACTCCATGCTTTGCTGCCCCTGCTGCTCTGCTGTACACCTGAGTGTTTTGCCTTGGTGTGGTGGCGTCAGACAGGGTACAATCCTGACCCTGCTTCTCCAGTGTTGTCCCTGAAGGGGAAGGGCCTTGGGTCAGCGTGGGATGCTGTGTTTCATAGTGGGGCTGGCCATGTTGTCCTCTCCGTGCATTGTCTGGTCTGAGAGGGGATATCGTCCTCAAGGCTCAGTGGGTCAGGATGCACGGTGCTCTCTCCTCCTCCCCCTTCATTTGTTCTCGTGGTTTTTGCACTCTTGATAAACATTTTGTTTTTGTTTTTTGGGCCTCACTGCCCTCTGGTGGTGGGAGTAGGAGGCCCAGCCTTTGCTCCTGTGGAGCCGCTGCTGGAATTGAACCTCCATCCCAGTGGGCCGCAGTCCCACGCTCAACCACTATGCCACCGGGGCTCAGCCCGATAAACATATTTTAAGAAACAATTTCTCGGCCTGAGCTCCGGTGGTGTAGTGGTTGTGTGCGGGACTGCGGCTCACTGGGTTGGAGGTTCAAATCCAGCAGCAAGCTTGGGCCTCCTACTCCCACCACCGGAGAGCAGTGATACCTCCCCCCAAAAACCCCAAAAACAAACAAACAAAAACAAGCAAAAAGAAACAATTTCTCACACAAGGTTACAAGCAGTTAAAGCTATTGTTAAAGAGCAAACTGGAGTGTATGCTAAAATCAAAGAGTTTCTTGGGGGAACAAAGTTATTCCGAATCGGTTGATTCTGAATTCATGAGTTGTCACTAAGAACTGCGGCAAAACAACTTTTTTACACAGCTTAAAAACAAATTACTCAGACACTTACGATGGGGGGATTGACTGATACAAATCATGGTTTAGCAGACATAAGCTATATTGAGACCCCTTATAAACATTGTTTTGCTAAACACAAAGTTTGAGTCATACCACTACAAAACAAAACGCACTGTCACTGAGTGGTTGACGGGCAGAACTGCCCCAGCGAGTTTTCCAGACTGTAACTCTCCCCGTGAGCATAAAGCACCTTTCTCTCCTGCAGCTGCAGGTGATGTTGAACTTGTAGGTCACATCTCACCGCATACGCCACCAGGACTTAGGCACTGGGGGCTATGGCCTCCTAAACAACGTAAGCTGTGGATCCAAGTGTCGCAGTGGTTATGCATTGGACTGCAACTGCCTAGGTCAAGGGTCGGCAAACTCTCCAGATCTTAGTGTCAATCTTGTCCCTCTAACAACTTTAAAGTCCCTCAAGAGCCATAAATATGCTTTTCCAAACAAATGAAATCACTGTGATCTGAAACAATGACCTTTTTAGGGGTCCTCAAACTACGGCCCGCCGGCCACACGCGGCCTGCTGAGGACATTGATCACGGCCCGCCGGGTGGTTTTGCGCTGCTGCCTGCCCTGTTTAGTAGCGGCCTCATCCCAGGCCCACAGTGAATTGGTTCAGGTGTTTGTCTTTTTTTTAAAACTATAGTCCGGTCTGCCAACGGTCTGAGGGACAGTGAACTGGCCCCCTGTTTAAAAAGTTTGAGGACCCCTGCTTTAAATGTCTTCGGTGTGACTTCAGAGCTGCACATTCACACTGAAAGAGCCGCAGTTTGCCGAAGCTCATTAATTGGAAACCACCAAGCTCCTGGAGGTTTTCTATTCCCATAAAGAGTTATGAAATACACCGGGGGAAGTCTGTCCTAGAGGGTCACAATGAGTCAGAATCTACTTGAGGTTTGAGTTCGAATGGGAGAAGGCTAAGAGAGGCAGGGGAGCCTGCAGACTTTGAGGTATGCTGGATAGTTGACTTTTGAAGGCCAATTTAGAAGTTTTGCAGTAGACAGCAAAATGGAGTCTAGTCTGCATCTTTGGCAGAAACCTTTCTTTGGATTCAGCCTCTATTTCTTTTGAGCTCATTCACGTTTTATGAGAAGTTGAATTGTTTTTTTTTCAAGACAGCAGGAGGAGTGGCTTAGGCAAATTGCAATTTGTCAAAAAGTAAACTGGTATTTCTGTTAAAAATTACCAAGGTTACTGAGGGAACAAAACTGCAATTGGGCACCAAAGCACTACAGTAAAAGGAAAATTTTCACAGATTATAAACAGAAGATCCAGGAATTTATAAGAAAGTTGACATCTGTAATATCTGACTTTACGAGGGCTAGGGTTAAAAAAACAAAAACAAAAATAATATCTGGCTTTATAAATGTGGTGAAGAAAGTGGATGGTGCCTGGCTATCAAAAGGCTTGAAGGTAACCAAGTAGCCATCTAGCTCAGAAGCAACAAAGCCCACATGGAAGAAGCACCCCAGCCTGTGTGATCATGAGGTATAGAAGGGATCAGGTATGGCATCAAAGAACAAAAACTCAAATCATTATGAGTGAGGGGGGATACAGATTGGGGATCCAAGGCCCATCTGTAGGTAACAGGCCATCTCCTTACAGAAGGGTTGTGGGGAGGAGATGAGCCTGTTAGTGTGCAGTGTAGCAACGATGAAACATACAACTTACCTCTAGTTCTTCAATGCTTCCTCCTACAATCCCCTCCCCCCAAAACTATCATGACTCCAATTCTACTTTAAAAACCTGCCTCTAATAGAGGATGTACAATGGTACAGATGGGAACTGGAAAGACAGGGAATCCAGAACAGATGATCCCTTCAGGACCAGTGGTGAGAGTGGAGAGTGGTGAGGATGGGAGGGTGGTGGGAGGGGAGGGTAGAAAGGGGAAACTGATTACAAGGATCTACATATAAGCTCCTCCCTGGGGGACAGACAACAGAAAAGTAGGTGAAGGGAGCCATTGGACAGTGTAAGATATGACAAAATAATGATAACTTATAAATTATCAAGAGTTCAGGAGGGAGGGAGCAGTGAGGAGGGAGGGGAGAAATGAGAAATACCAAGTACCAAATACTTGACTTGGTACCAAGTACCAAGGACTCAAGTAGAAAGCAAATGTTTTGAGAATGATGGCAACAAATGTGCAAATGTGCTTGACACAATAGATGGATTTATGGATTGTGGTAAGCGTTGTAGGAGCCCCCAATAAAGTGATTTTTTAAAAAAAAAATCAGCTTTCACTGACACCCCACAATGGCAAGAGTCCCCCAAACATTATTTTGCTTTTATGTGACTGGAATTAGGTTCTTGTCTTACCAACAAAAAGATTTATGTTTGGAAGACATAGAGCATCACATGAGAATTTGACTTAAACGACCCTAGAAGGGAGAAAACTTTACCCAGCCAGTGTAACTGGAGCACTGGTGGTGTAGTGGGTTATTAGTTAGGCTGTTCTCTACAAGGTCAGCGCTTCAAAGCCACCAGGTGCTCAGTGGACGAGAGTGAAAGCTTTTTAATTCTGTAAAGACTTACGACCTCAGAGTCCAGTGGGGGCAATTCTACCCTGTCCAGTGGTGGGATTAAAATAACATAATGAGCAGTTTGTTGCCCTAATGTCTGTTCTAAGTACATTAAAACGATACATTGAAAGGTAGTTCATTATTTCATACAGTTAATACTCATATAAAAACAATAAAAGAGGTACACAAAACAAGATTATAAGAGTTTTAAAATATCAATGAAAAATAATAAACAGGGCTGAGCCCCAGTGGCATAGTGGTTGTGCGCAGGACTGCGGCCCACTTAGACGGAGGTTCAATTCCAGCAGTGGGGCTGGGCCTCCTACTCCCACCACTGGAGAGCAGTGATGCCCCCCAAAAAAAGAAAAAAAAAGAAAGAAAAATATTAAACAATACCTGATAAGAAACAATAAAACTGTTAGGATATTTCCACATTGCTTCTTGATTGGCATCTTGACTTGCAATAGTCTCTGTTTTTATCAGCCCATCACAGGCTGTGTGATTTACCCGCAACCATCTTTTTCACTGTAGGAGTAGGATTCCATTCCTTTAGAGGACGGCCAATTAGACAATAGTCTCTACGTTTGTTATATTTTAAACAGTTGGGCAACTTCTCAACTCTGAACATCTCTGCTGAACTTACAGCAACTGTTGTGACAATATTTTTGGCCCTTTGAACATTTTCAGGAATTACATACCCCAAACTCACTGCCATTAAACGAATTCTGACTCAGAGAGTCTAAAGGACTGGGTAGAATGGCCCCAGGGGTTTCAGAGACTGTGATTCTTCCCAGGAATAGAAAGCCCTGCCTTTCTCCCACGAGGGGTGCAATGGTTTTGAATTGTCGATCTTGTGCTTTGCAACCACTCTACCACCATGGCTCACTCAATGGTTCCCAGGACTCTGAGCGCAACGCAAGGCTGAAATGAATGACAGTGTGTCACCTTCTGGCTGTTAGGCACTTTTTCTTTTTAGGTTATATATATATATATATATATATATATATATATATATATATATAATTTTTTTTTACTGAAATAGAAACACAAGGGAATAAAAATGTTTTAGTTTATCAAAAGTAAATTTCAGAGGAGTTACAGCATTGGGGGTAAGCCCCTGGTGTTATATGTTTTTTCATTCTGTCAGTATATGAAACCCAGGACTGATGACTCTATAGAGATAGTAAGTAGAACAAGGGAATGGGGGGAATGGGGTGGAGGGGAGAGATGTTCAAGGTTCCACGTATAAAAGAAATGTTTGGAAATCGATTCTGGTAGCAAATGTACAATTCTGCTGGCTGTGATTTAATGATGGAATGATATGATATATATTAATCCCCAATTAACCAAAAATACATACGTAGTTGGAAATTAAATGTATAAAACCTATTTTAATTATAATACAAACCTAAAGTATATTGGAATATTTTTAAAGAAAAAATGTATAAGTTTTATGAACTAAATAAATACAAGCATATTTCTGTCTAGCTTTTATACTGTGAACAGAATGGACATTGCTCCATGCACTTAAAATACATTGCTGCTCCCCTACATGTTAACAAATAGTAAGGAATGTAAATTTGTGTTTTCCACATTGGGCAGCTCACCCTGATTACAACTGCCATTTTACAACAGGTTCTCCGCATTCAGCAACAACAGAAATCAGATATTGGTGTTTTGGGTTATATTTCATGCACACTGAATGTTTTTAAATGTTCACACTTTCAGGAGAGTCTCAGAAACTTCCATAAGGGTAGCAAAGGGGTTCTGGGAAATATAGACGGAGAGTCTCACGGGCTTCACGTATGCTCAATTGAATCTCCACCTTCAGTCCCTCACTGTCTCACTCCCCCCCTCCCCACCACCACCACCAGAGAGATTTGAAATACGTAATTCTGTATGGGGTCAAGAGTGGAGGTTACTTCTTGTGTAGCTGTTTCCTGCATCTGTGGAGCGTAGCTTTATCATCATCCTGTCTATATGAGTAGAAATCTCTCCTGATCTACCGGTACTTTACATTAAAAGGAGCAAGCTCTTTCCTTGGCTTGACTTGAGTCCACGAGGAGTCATTCATAAGCACAGCCTTGCTCCTGGTCTCCTGTCTGGGTTTCCTCAGGATCAACTTCAGAAAATTGTGTGACTGACACACCACAGGTTGCCTTAAGGGGAAATTCTCAGTCATAATGAGGTCAAAGAGAAGAGGTAAAGTGGGCTGAGCCTTGGTGGCGTAGTGGTTGAGTGCGGGACTGCGGCCCACCGGGTTGGCAGTTCAAATCCAGCAGCAGCTGGCCAGGAGCAAGGCTGGGTCTCCCACTCCCACCAGGGGGCAGTGATGCCCACACACAAAAAAACAAAAACAAAAAAAAAAGAGGTAAAATATGGATTGACAGCTCATCAATGTTTATTTGCCTAAGAACAATACAAGACTAATAGCATATATTACTAAACATTTCCTTCCCAAATTTCACTCTTGTAGATTCTTTTTCTTTTAACAGTTTTATTGGCTCTTCCTTCCCATATCATACAGTTTAATAGGTCAATCATATCAAGAAGAGTTATACAATCATCACCACAATCAATTTAAGAATATTTTGTTATTTATGTAAATACTTTTTTAAATGTGGCAAAGATGTACACAACAAAACATTCTTTAACTTAACAAATTCTACATGTATAATTCAGTACCATTGATCATACTTTGTGTTAAACAACCATTATTGATATCCTTACTCGTGTAGCTTAAGGTAAATTTTATTGTAATAACAGTCCAGAGGGGCTGAGCCCCGGTGGCGTAGTGGTTGTGTGCAGGACTGCGGCCCACTGGGACGGAGGTTCGATTCCAGCAGTGGGGCTGGGCCTCCTACTCCCACCGCCGGAGAGCAGTAATGCCCCCAAAACAAAACAAAATAAAAACAAATAAAACAGTCCAGAAAGAGCTGGTTGATCTAACAGGCTGAAATGAAAAGACAAAGAAAGGTAACTCCTTTTTTTTGCATTTAATATGTCTGAGGACACTTTTAGGGCAAACTTTCTAATTTCAGTGTGTGTATGTGTGTGTGTGTGTGTGTGTGTGTGCACGCGCGCGCATCTATCACTTTCTGACTTTTGTAGAGTAGTGGTTAGAAATATTTGTGTAGAGTACTGCAGACAGTTTTTTGGTTGATTCAAGATAGAGTTTGGAGACAGAACTCTAGTTGCAGGCTGCAGCTTTCTGCAGAACAAGTGTCTATTGGTTTCTGGCCATGAGGATTTTCCTTCTCTTGATTCAAGTTTGAGGGTCTCAGCCAAACTCACGACCAGTGAGTCCATGCTGACTCACAGTGACTGCCTGTGGGTTTCTAAGACTGTAGCTCATTACTGGCCTAGAAAGCCCGATCTTTCCCCCTCGGTGGTTTCCATCTGTTGAGCATGCTGATGGCAACAGCCACTGCACCAGCCAGGCTCCTGAGAGGCGGAAGGTAGCACACTGATAACTAAACTTTAATTGCACTCAATACGGTGGTCAGTGCTGGTTAGCCACTGGATACGATCTCATCTTCACCAGGAGCTAGAGACTTCTACTCATGGAGACAGGGTAAGAAACGCTCACGTTCTTTGTCTCAATTCCACCTTTGTCTCAGTTTTACCTCTCGTATAGGGCCCGGCCAGTGGTGGTGTGGTATTCAGCCGGTTCAAGGTGGTGCAGCAGAGTGCTTAAACTTTAGAACAGTATCACCGACAGCACACACACACACACACACACACACACACAAACACACACACACAAGTAATCTCTTGCTGAAGATCATCCCACAGTGGTTGCAGCAGGATATTGACAGAAACTGCCAGACATTTGGGTCAGATTCTAAAGAAGACGTGAAACGAGGGACATCATTGCTGATGTCGGATGGATCTTGGCTTAAAGAGGAGACTACCAGAACCATGTTTACTTGTATTTTATCGATGATGCCGAGGCAATTTCACTGCGTGAATCATAACAAACCATGGGTAACCTTGAGAAGAATGGGAATCCTAGAACACTTGATTGCGCTCATGTGGCACTTATACATGGATCAAGAAGCAGTTGTGTGAACAGAACAGGGGATGTGGCATGACTTGAAATCAGGAAAGGCATGTTACAGAGCTGCGGTACTTGTTCAATCCGTATGCTGAGCAAATCATCAGAAAAGTTGGATTTTATGAAGAAGGATGTGGCTTCAGGATTGGAGGAAGTCTTATTAACAACCTGTGACATGCAAATGGCACAACCTTATCTGCTGAAAGTGAGGAGACCTTGAAGCATTTGCTGATGAAAATCAAGTATGGCGGCCTTTGGTGTGGATGATGACTCATTGTAAAGACCAAAATTCTCACAACTGGACCAAGAGGTAACAGCACAATAAATACAGATAATGGGGAAGTTGCCAAGGATTTCATCTTGCTTGTTACCACAATGAGTGCTTATGGTAGCAATACTCAAGATATCCAAAGACACATTGCATGAGGTAAATCTGCTCCCCAAGACCCCTTCAGAGTGCTGAAAAGCCAGGATATTACTTTGAGGACTAAGGCATGTCTGACCCACGCCATGGTATTTTCAATTGCCCTATATGCATATGACAGCTGGCCAGTGAAAGAGGAATTGATGCATTTGAAATGTGGTGTTGAAGAATATTGAACGTCCCACAGATTGTTAAAAGGATAAGCTGATCTGTATTGAAAGAAGTGTGGCAAGAATGTTCCTGAATGGGAAGGATGATGAGATCTCATCTTGGATACTATGGACATGTTGCTAGAGCGACCAGTCCCCACAGAAAGGCATCATGTTTTGCAAAGCAGAGGGACCGCAAAGGAGAGGAATTTCCTCAATGAGATGGATTGACATGGGGCTGCAACTATGGGCTGGCTCCACCTTGGGAACAATGTAAAGATGGTGCCGGACTGAGCAGTGTTTCCTTCTGCCATGTCAAGGGAGCCAGGGATTGGAACCTAATGAATGGCACCTAACAGTAGCAATGTGAGGTAGCAGTGAAAGAAAATACTGAGAGCAAGTCAGATTACAATCATCACTATCCCTTGCAAAGTTGGCATCATTCACGTGATGGCAGCCACTCAGATCAGTCTGGTGCTCGTAGGGGTGTTACAGAGTGACCCACACCATGGGGCCTGTTGTCTAATTCTGTGCGCATCTGTTCTCCCTGTCCTGTATTCCTTATCTATGTGCTACACAAAGTGCTAACTACAGAATCTAGTTTACTGGGCTAGTAAACCAAGACCAAAGCTGCTATTGTTTGGCCGAAGAGCTTAAGGATCACCACTGTGCTGTAGCTGCTACTTGTCCCACAGTGACTGATAAATGTCTGACAGACTGTTACAAATCAACAATCAAAGAACTGTGGATTCAAGTTCTGAGAAATAACCAATCTCGGTGTGAGGGTTGGACTAAGGGGTTTCTCTCTTGCTCTCATCTGTCATGTCCGATGCTGCCCTTTCAACTAGTTTGCCATAACTCTGTCAGTACACTTGACTAAATCTCCAGGAGAGCCTTAGCACAGTGCCACAAGACATCTATTTTTTCCTGAAAGGCAGGAGGGGATACTGTTCTATTAACTGGGTGTCCCATAAGTAATCATTTAATTAGACTCTAAGTGAGACTAAAGTATGGTACTGGGGGAGTCATGTCCCCTTAATTGCAGGAGGTAAAAGCTTGCAAAAGTAAAGTGGGAAGCAGAGTTATATGATAGTTTTAAATGGACTTTTTTGGGGCAAATCCAACACTGCATTAGATTACCAGCACTTCTATGGATCGTGAGAGTCCAACACAAGCATTCCTAATGCATGAGTCTATCCCCTTAAAGGGCAAAAGGTGACTAGACAGGGAGCTAGCATCATTTTGGATTCAGAGAGATAACAAGCAACAGATGTGGGGATAATCAAATTGTACTCGTAATTGATTTACCCATCAGAGGGGAGGCTAATTAGCAGTGGATTCAGAAGGCATCTGTAGTCCATGCTTGTTCCTCCAGCTTGTTTGGTCACCCAGTCAGATACTTGGCCATCTTTCGCTGAGAGAGATGTACCTAGGGTTTGTCACCTGCTAATTTTGCAGCATTTTAATCTTTTGGTGCTTATTCACTAAGGCAAATATAACTTACAGACTTGGACAGCAGATGACAAGGAAAGATTATAGCAATAGGTGGCAAGTGTTGAAGACAAACTGAACCTGAGAAACTCCATTTTGAATCTCTCAGCCAGAAGTGTGTCCTGCTAGATCAGAGTGACCTGGCATAGTTTGGCCCAAGATAGGGTAAAGTAAAACTAATGAGTATATCTGGACAGCAAAAGATAGCAAGCGGGGCATACGCATTCCTGCACACCCTCCGGCCTCCTGGTGTCTGGAGCAGATAGCTGGTGTCTGGAACGAACAGTTTTGCTTGTAAATTTCCTTTTTTTAAAAATTGTTCTCATGTTTGCAAACTGTATAAAAACCCTGAATTTTCTTTGTTCAGGGCTTCAGTTTGATCCTGCGTGGTCATGCTGTAGCCCGGGTTTGAATCGAACCCGCCCTTTCCCCCCTTTTTCCTTGCAATAGACTTTGTTTTTTTGCCGACTTGTGGGTCAGTGGTCTTTGTTGGGTGCTTGCTCCATAACAGCAAGTGTGACAGAACCACAAAGCCAACTGGCAACTACGGAAATATAGAAATTCTGAGTCCAATTCAAGGATTTTTTAAATATCCTTGTTTCTGCCTGCAGTAGGCTTTTCACCTTTACATTTAAGGAAGTAGTTCATCTCCCATAATCTGCAAGGAACAGGTTTCATGATACACAGGCAACACTCAATTAAACTTTCTTCTTTTTTTTTTTGTAGGCAGCTCACTTTCCCCTGTTTTCTCAAACTTTAAAATATGAGCGAGAGAATCATAGGGTTGCTGTACCTATCCCCAACCCATTTCTTCTTGGTATCTGGGCAGAGGTATAAACTTAACTCTTAACACTCTTCTTGTGGGAGCCTTGGAATCCAGATCAAGAGGTTTTATTTCGGTTTCTTGTAACTCTTAAAAAAAAAGACCAGCAACTTTTCTGGAGAGTCTTGGTGAATGGCAGCAAGTCTGTTATCAAAGGAGCCTGGTGGCATCGTTGTGATGTGTTGGGCAGCTAACCTCAAGGTCAGTAGAAAGACCGGGCTTTCTATTTCTGTCAAAAATTAGAGTCTCGGGCTGAACCCCGGTGGCGTAGTGGTTGTGCGCGGGACTGCGGCCCACTGGGATGGAGGTTCAATTCCGGCTCCCAGGAGCAAAGGCTGGGCCTCCTACTCCCACCACCTGAGGGCAGCGATGCCTAAAATAAAAAAAATTAAAATTAGAGTCTCAGAAACCTACCCTGTCACTGTGAGTTGGAATAGACTCGATGACAATGAGCTTGACGTCATTTTTTTTAGAGCCTAGTATGATAATGTAGGCTACTATTTCCAGGCCAAATTTTCCCATTGCCTAATTTATTACACGGGATAACCGTTTGTTTGTTTTTCTTTAGGGCTGGTGACTAGATCTTTGCCCTGCCCTTCAGGATGCATTCCAGAGGTGTGTCAGAGGTGTGTCAGGGATATCAAACCTCATCTTACATCTGAAAGCAAGCAGAGGAGGTCATAGCCGAGTCCTTGAGTGTCCTCTTTTCTCTATGGCATGATAAGCCTGTGTGGAGAGGGAGTCCCCTCCCCAAACCTGAGTTCAGACTTAACTGGTACCTGCCTGGGTAAACCCCACCTGAACTCCCTGCAGTAGAGGCCTAACCATTCCTGTTTCTAGGGAATTTTCTCCAATGTGCTGCTCTCTCTGCATTCTCATCTGCCCTACAGCTAAAGCTGTTCGCTCTGGCAGACTGCTAAATTCCCTGAAGGTTGGGGAATCAGAGAAGGGAAGTGGAAGGGCCAAAGAACTTCCTGTGCCTTTTTTTTTTTTTGTGGGCATCACCGTCCCCCCCCCCCCCAAGATAGGAGTAGGAGATCCAGCCTTGCTCCTGGAGAGCTGCTGCTGGATATGAACTGCCAACCCTGTGGGCTGCCATCCTGCACACAACCACTACCCGTCCACCGGGGATCAGCCCCTTCCTGTGACTTTTAATGGCTTCTGGGACTTATAAAAAAAGACAGATGATCATTTGAGGGCTTGAAAATTCCTGTAAGACCCACAAAGAAAAACTACCTTGACTTCATCTGTGCCAAAGCTGGTGAGGGAAAGTGTCCTGAGATGAAATCCTACATTTCTTTCAGAATGGCTTCTGGTCACGGCCACCAGGTCAATCCCAGCTCTTGGTAACACCATAGAGAAAGGCAGCAGTCCAGCACAACTCACTAAGCCACTGGGACACCTTGCTGATTTTGAAAGGGACAGGTCCCCTAATTGATAGGCTTTTATATCACTCCAGGAATCATAGCTTTGTATTAGACTTAAATATAGATAACAATTTAACAATTTTTTTCTAAGTAGTTGCAGAAGATGCTCTTAAAATGCCCACAATAGTCCCACATGAATAACTTAAGGCAATAGATTTCCTCTGTTTTGTGGCTTATTCTGATTTTTGGATAAACTATACTTCACAGGTCCTGTGAAATCTTGATTTAGACTGGTTTTCTTCAACTTCAGGATATTAATCTTGTTTTAATTAGTCCAATATAAGTCTATTTTGGTGGAAAAACTGATAAATATATTAGATACATGAACACAAATTTATCTATAAGTGACAAAACTTTATATAGCTATAGCTAAGGCAGTAAAATTTACACATATGTACATTTGTGAATAGATAAGCATATGAAAGATTTTAGTGGGAAATTTGCAAACCAATTCAAAATCAATGCCCCCGCCCCCACAAAACAATTCAAAACCAAATGAATTTAATTAAAAGTTGGAAGGAATATTACATAAAAGGGAAGATTTTAAAACACGGTGCCTAAAAGCTTCAGTGTGCTATAATTTCATAGAAAGTATTATTATGTAAGGTCATGTTAAAGATTCACCAGCATTTTTCTCTTATGAATAAATCCACCAAAATCAATGTAATATCATGTAAGCTTTAAAATATGTCACTATTCCTTATTGTATAGCTCTTATAATAACCATTTTAAAAAACAAAAGTGAGCATTTTATTCAGCAGACTTGAAGATAGACACATCCTTTTCTTTTTAAAATGAGGGAGGTGAACTTCTGATTACAGCAAACACTTGTGAAGCAGGTGTCATGCTGCCCACTGAGGAATAACTCACTTCTGCCACGGCTTTTGCAGGGTTATTAGACCACCACTTATTCCAAGTCGGCTTTCAAGACCCCAGGCACTCTATGAAAGAAAACTGAGCACAGTCTGCTGCTGCTTCTTTGATCTTTTGTGTGTGTGTGTGTGCGCGCGCTCTACTTTAGTTTTGGAGACCAGATGTGTGCGAGCCTGGTCAGAGCAGAAGGAATACTTGGAAAAGAGGGGCACCGGCCAAAGTGAAGAGCTGCGCTTTCTCATGAAGATATTTTCATTTCTGCAAAATGCTTGATCTTTTGCATAATCAATAGTACTCCACTGTGAGCACAAACACCTGACAATTAGAATACATTTGATTAGTTCACATTATAGTTTCTGTCGTGACCGAGAGACTTCATCCTGTTTGCCAGATTGAATCTAGTCAGGAGCCCGTTGCAGTAAAGCGCCACACTCCCTGCCAGGGAGCTGCGCCCGACGCACAGGACTCTCTAGGTCAGGAGCGCACTGTCCCCGTAGAAACTCTTGATAGAAAAGCAAAGCCTCGGCTTCCTGCCATGGAACAGGTACCAAACTGACCTTGCAGTTAGCAGCCCAAGGTGTCAGCAGCAGGGCTCCCACTGCGCCCTAGGGAGCCTGTAAAAATAACAAGAAAAAGAGAATTCAGACGGGGGCTAATGGTTGCTTGTATATCAGACAAATTCCAAGTTAAAATGATTTGAAACATAAAGGTTTGTCATTTAGCCAGGAAGGAATAAATCAGAGCCTAAGTAGAGAACCCCTGCCCCCACCGCCCCCCAATAGTTTGGTTATGATGGACACATTCTTCTTAAAGACAAACTATCATAATTTTATGTGAAGCATCAAATGATTCTGAAACACAGTATCTCATATATAAAGTATATTGAACTAAAGGAAAACAGCACTTTACAATGACAACAATAGAAAGGATGTGTATAAAAGATTCCATACTAGAGTAGTAATCCCCATCCCCCTCCCCATCTAACCCAAGAGGAAAATCAGTGATTCATCATTTAATTTAAGGAGGGAAAGGATCGCTAAGCCAAGAGACTACATGTTCATATGCTTAACATAGAGTGCAATATTCGCTCGATTGTCAGGATATAGGCACAGAGTAACATTTTTCTGTGCCACAAGTACCTCCTTGGACTTCAGAGAAGAGCCGTTCTGTTTCAGAACACTAGAGTTTCAAGTTCTGAAGATTACCCCAGCTCCTTTGATCTGTGACAAGTGTGTTTAAAGCTTACGCAGTTAAGTTTCCTTTGTTCAAGTAGGGATCCAATAGCATTCTTTCGATGTCTCCTCCGTTATGTTTTTGGGTGAAGTCAGATATACCTGAAGGCCACGCCTCTTTCACCTATGACAGAAATGCTATGACACTCTGCAAAGATGTGTAAGATCCAGGTAGCCTCATTCAGGAGAATCATCAAAGCCACAAGAAAAACCAATTAAGTTAAAAACTCACGATCAGCGGACTAATACAAGGAAAACTCCTGTTGGAAGTCTCCATAAGGCATGTTGAATGCCTTCCCAAGAGGAAGCTGCTTTCCCCTAGCTCATCCACAGAAGGGTGAAGTCATCTTAGAGAATCCAACATGGGGGGACAGCTCTCACATATCTTTCCACTCTCCCATAAACTTCCAAGGAAATTCTTTGATCACCACAGTCCAAGTGATTTTCTACACATTGCTTCTGTAATAGCAAATTAGGATAACTTCAGGTTAACTTTATCCTGGAGGAACTATTTGACTGCCTCCCCCACTCTCCCTACCCTCACCCAAGTTGACTCAAGCTGAGGGTGGAACTTCTGTAAAGAACTAGCTTCATTATGTGTAAGGAGGAGACGGCTGTTTGATTACAACATAACCTTATATAGTGGCATAAAATAAAATGATTACCGATTTGACTTAAGCCCTGAATACTCAGTCTGATTTTTTCCCCTTCGTTTATTTTTCCAAACAGATGGAATTCATCAAAAGAACACGATGCTCAAAACAAAGTGGTCTCACTGTTTTCTCTGGATCATTGTTCTTTTTTTTTAAAACCGATTTTATTGGAGCCTTGTATAACTCCTTGTGTGTGTGTGTGTGGGGGGGGGCATCACTGCCCTCTGGTGGGAGTAGGAGGTCCAGCCTTGCTCCTGGAGAGCGGCTGCTGCATTTGAACCGCCAACCCTGTGGGCCGCAGTCCTGCACACCACCACTATGCCACCGGGGCTCAGCCCCCATAACTCTTATCACAATCCAGACGTCCATCCATTGTGCCAAGCATATTTGTACCATTGCTGCCATCATCAATTTCAAAATATTTTCCTTCTACATGAGTCCTTGGTATTAGCTCCTCATTTCCCCCTCCCTCCCCTCCCCTCCCTCCCTCATGAATCCTTGATAATTTATAGATCATTATTATTTTTTCACGTCTTGCATGAATGGATGACTCCCTTTATCCACATTTCTGTTGTCCATCCCCCTGGGAAAGGGTTATAGGTAGATCATTGTGGTCAGTTCCCCCTCTCTCCTCCCACCTTCCCCTCCCCCTCCTGATATCACTACTCTCTATATTGGTTCTGAGGGGTTTATTTGTCCTGGATCCCCTGTGTTTCCAGCTCCCATCTGTACTGGTGTACATCCTCTGGTCTAGTAAAGTAGTTGGATTTGTAAAGTAAAATTAGGGTCGTGAGAGTGGGTGGGAGGGGGGGCTAGGAGGACTAAAGAACTAGAGGAAAACTGTATGTTTCATCAGTGCTAAACTGCATGCATCCTGATTGGCCTGTCACCTTCCTGTGACCCTTCTGTAAGGGGGTATCCAATTGCCAACAGATTAGCTTTGGGTTTCCACTCCACACTCCCCGCCCCATTCACATTAACATGATTTTTTGTTCTGGGTCTTTCATGCCTGATACCCAATCCCATCAACACCTCATGATCACACAGGCTGGTGTGCTTCTTCCATGTAGGCTTGGTTAGTTCTCAGTTAGATGGCTGCTTCTTTATCTTCAAGCCTTTAAGACCCCAGACACTAAACAAGCAGCCATCTAGTTCAGAAGCAACAAAGCCAACATGGAAGAAACACATTCACCTGTGTAATCATGATGTGTCAAAGGGATCAGGCATCAGGCATCAAAAACAAAAAATCATGTCATTGTGAATGTGGGAGAGTGTCGATTGGGGATGCAAAGCCCATCTGTAGGCAACTGGACGTCCCCTTACAGAAGGGTCGCGGGTAGGAGACAAGTCAGTCAGAGTTTCAACAATGTATGTTTCAACAATGAAACATACAGCTTTCCTCTAGTTCTGAAATGCTTCCTCCCCACCCATATTATGATCCCAATTCCATCTTACAAATCGAGCTAGAACAGAGGATGTACACTGGTACAGATAGGGACTGGAAACACTGGGAATCCAGGACAGTTAATCCCTTCAGAGCCAGTGCTGAGAGTGGCAATACTGGGAGGGTGGAGGGAAGGTGGAGGGAGAAAGTGGGAACTGATTAAAAGGATCTACATATAACCTTCTCCCTGGGGTATGGATAACAGAAATGTGGATGAAGGGAGATATCAAACAGTATAAATATGACAAGATAACAATAATCTATAAATTATCAAGGGTTCATAAGGGAAAGGGGAGTGGGGAGGGGGGGGAAAATGAAGAGCCGATATAAGGGCTCAACTAGAAAGCAAATGTCTTGAGAATGATGATGGCAACAAATGTGCAAATGTGCTTGACAAAATAGATGGATGTATGGATTGTGATAAGCATTGTACGAGTCCCAATAAATGATAATTTTTAAAAAAAAAAACCCAGATGCTATATCTTTTGATAGCCGGGCACCATCAGCTTTCTTCATCACATTTGCTTATGCACCCATTTTGCCTTCAGTGATCATGTCAGGAAGGTGAGCATTTCAGAATGCCAGATTATTAGGACAAAGTGTTCTTGTGTTGAGGGAGTGCTTGAGTAGCATCCCAATGTCCATCTGCTTCCTTAATACTAAACCTACAAATATACATACATAGATCTATTTTCCAATCATCATATAAAATTATATTTACATATGTACATGCCTCTATTTAGATCTCTCTAAATGCCTTTACCCTCCTAGTTCTTTCCTCTACTTCCTTTTACTTTCCTCTTGTCCCACTATCACATTCAGCTTTCATTTAGGTTTCAATAATTCTTCTCGGTTACACTGCCCTTGATCAAGCCCTACCAGACCCTCTTCACTCTCCTCACCATCAGTTTTTGACCATTTGTTGTTCTCTTGTCCCTGGGTTTGTTAACACCCCCTTTTTTTCCCTGCTCCCCCTCCCATATTCCCCCCAGATATGTTATCCCATTATTTTCACCTCCAGCTTGTTTATACAGCCTATCTTTTCTAGAGCAGGGGCTTTCAACTTGTGGGGATCAACCCCTCTGGGGATCAAATGACCTTTTCACAGGGGTTGCCCAATTCATAACAGTAGCAAAATTACAGTTATGAAGTAGCAACTGAAATAATTTTATGATTGAGAGAGTCACCACAACATGAGGAACTGTATTAAAGGGTTGTGGCATTAGGATTGTTGAGAACCACCGATCTAGATAGACACGCAGAAATAATAATAATATACACAAACACAAGACAGAGCCAAACAAAGCAACAAGAGAAAATAAAACAATAACAATAATAACCAAAAAGCCAATGGCAAAATGAAAGAAAAGTCTATAAACAGTTCAAGGTCTATTTGTTGACCTTTACAAATGTTTTCCATGCCCTGGCCCCACAGTCTATTTTTGGTGTTCTCTGGGGACTCTATTGCTCTGCTCCCCTTGCTGTTCTGATGCACACCCTTAGTGTTTTGCCTTGGTGTGGTGAGACCAGCTCGGGCACAGTTCCTGCACTGTGTCTCCAGTGTTGTCCCCGGTAGCGCTATGGTCAATGAGGGATGTTGTGCCTTGTGTTGGGGCTGGCCCTCTGGTCCCCTCTGCATTGGCTGCTTTGAGCAGAAATATCGCCCTCAGGGATTGGTGGGCCAGGATGTACTTGACTCTCTTTTCCCTCCCCTTGATTTGCTCCCGTGTGCTCTGATCAGACATGTCCCTCTCCCTGAACTTTAGCTTCAGACCTGTCCTCCAAAGTGAACTTTTCTCTGGGGAGGGGAGACCATCCATGAAGTTGAGATTGGAGCCGGTTCCTCAGGCCTCTCTACTGGCTCCTTGTTTCATGCCAGTGTATTATATTTTCATCCTGGAGCACAGAGTTGAAGTCTGGGCCCTCTTTCCTGTGGAGACATAAACAACACCCTCTCCTTGGGGAAGGTTCCCCGGTTACCCATGTGTTCCATCACCCTCCCTCTTCTTTTCTGGCACCCTCCCTCTTCTTCGTTGGCTATCATATGCATCCCTGAGGGTAGCCTGGTCCCTGCCTATAACCTGGATCTCAGTATCTTTCCCCCTAGGCCTCTTTTGCATCTTTAAGTTTACATCTGCGGCTTCATGTTGTGCTTGTGCTCGGCTTACTTCGCCCAGTGTAATTTTCTCCAGTTCTTCCCATGCAGCCATGCGTTTCATGCGTTCATCACTGCCTTTGGGATGCACTGTACTCCATTGTATTTACGTACCACAGTTTTTGGATCCATTAGTCCGTTGATGAAACTTTGGATTGTTTCCAACTCCTTGCACTTGTGAACTGTGCTGCAATGATCTTTGGAGCACAGATGTCTGGCTGGGGTTTGTTTTTTGCCTCTTTTGGGTATATGCCCAGTAGGGGAGACTGCTGGGTTGTATGGTAGCTAATTTCCATCTCTTTTAGATCTTGCCAAATCTATTTCCATAATGGGTGTACATATCTATAGGTCCATCAGCAGTGGATGAGAGCCCCTATCTCACCACAGTCCCTCCAACGCTTGTTACTTTCTGATTTTTTGAATAGGGCTATTGTTGAGGGTATCTCATAGTTGTTTTAATTTGCATTTCGCTCATGGCTAGGGATCTGGAACATTTTCTCATATGATTATTTGCCATTTGGATTTCTGCCCTTGAGAAACTTCTGTTCAGGTTCTTTTCCCACCTCCTCACTGAACAATTGTTTTTTCTCTTCTTGGAACTTAGCGGAGTATTATAGATTTTAGGAAGAAGAACTTTGTCTGATGTGTCATTGCCAAAAAATGTTTTCCCTTTCTGTGGTCTCCCTTTTTATTCTCTTGATGAATTATTTCATTGTACACAAGGGTTTTATCTTTAGAATTTCCCACTAGTCAATGTGTGACTCCTCTGTTTGTGTCCTTCCCTATTTCTGATAGCTCATGTATTCCCTGCACCAAAGTTCTCAGACTTGTTCTAATTTGCCCATTGACGGTCCTAATAGTTTGAGGTTTTACCTCAAGGTCTGTAACCCACCATGAGTTTATTTTTGTGCATGAAGTTAGGTAAGGGTCTTGCTTCATTTTCCTGAAGATATATATATCCATTTTTTTCCACCACCACTTGTTGAAGAGGGCATCTGCTTCTTGTTTGATATTTTAGGGACCCTTATTAATGATCATTTGTCTGTATGCTGATGATTTTATTTCTGGATTTTCAATCCTTTTCCATTGATCTGAGTATCTATCATTATACCAAATACCACACTGTTTGGATCACTGTGGCGGTATACTAAGTGCTAAAGTCAGGTAATGCAAGCCCTCCAACTGTGTCCTACTTCTTGAGGAGTCCTCTGCTAATTCTGAGTTTCTTCCCTCTCCATATGAAGTTGGTAATCTGTAAAGAAGTTGACAATTCTGTAAAGAAAGATGATGCTATTTGGATCAAGATAGCACTGAGCCTATTTAGTGCCTTGGGCAGAACTGGCATCTTTACTATTTTGTGTCTTCTGATCCACGAGCATGGGATATACTTCCATTTGTTGAGGTCACCCTTGGTTTCTTTTAATAGTGTTCTGTAGTATTCCTCATACAGACCTTTTGTTTTTCTAGTCAGGTATATCCCTAGATATTTCCATTTGTACTTGGCTATTGTGAAGGGTACAGCATTTTTGATCTCCTCTTTTGTGGCCTTGTTTGATCTGTATAATAGTCTGATAGACTTATGTTTGTTGATTTTGTATCCTGCCACTCTGCCATATTCCTCTATTGCTTCCAGTATCCCTCTTGTGGAATGTTGGGGATTTTTTCCATATATAAAATCATATCATCTGCAAATAATGATAGTTTTACTTTTTCTTTTCCCAGACAAATACCTTTGATGTCTTTTCTTTGCCTTATACAGTTCACTAGGACCTCCAGTATGATGTTAAACAGTAGTGGGGACTAGGCATATCCTTGTCTGGTCCCCTTTTTCACAAGGATTGCTTTTGTCTTTTTGCAATTGACTACCACATTGATGTTGATTTTTCATATATAGCTTATCTTATATTGAGGATGTCCCTTCCATTCCTATCTTTGAGTGTCTTAAACAGGAATTGGTGTTAGATGTTGTCGAATGCTTTTTCCAAATCTATCAATATTATCATGTAGTTCTTATAATTTTTTACTTCAATGTGGCGAATAATATTAATGGTCTTTTGTATGTTGAACCATCCTAGCATTTCTGGTAGGAATCCTTCTTGGTCATGCCGAATTATTTATTTTATATACTTTTTTATTCTGTTGGTCAGGAATTTTTTTTGCCCGCAACACTGTCCTGGTGGGAGTAGGAAGTCAAGCCTTCCTCCTGGAGAGCTGCTGCTGGATTTAAACCATCAACTCTGTGGGCCACAGTCCCACACACAACCACTGCACCACCAGGGCTCGGCTTTCTTCTTAAGGATTTTTACATTGATGTTCAGTAGGGATATTGGTCTGTAGTTCTCTATTATTGTGAGATCCTTGCCCAGTTTCAGTATCAGTTTTACTAGTTTCATAGACTTTAGGAGTTTGCCATGTTTTCCTATTTTCTGGAAGAGTTTGTGTAGAATTGGTGTCAGTTCTTTCCTGAATACTTGGTAGAATTCTTTTGTAAAACCATCTGTTCCAGGGGATTTTTTTCTTAGTAATCCCTGCATAACTTTGTCTATTCCTTCTATTGCTATGGGTCTAATGAGGTTCTTGATGTCCATCAGGGATAGTCTAGGGAGGGATTATTTTTCCAAAAATTTGTCCATGTCTTCCAAGTTGCTGAATTTTTTGGAGTACAGTCCTTCATAGTACTGTGTAATCATCCTTTCAGTTTCATTAGGGTCCATTGCAATCTCCCCTGCTTCATCCCTCATCCTTGCTATTGAAATTAGTTCTTTCCTTTCTTTGGTTAAAAATTTTGCCATCAGTCTGTCAATTTTGTTTATCCTTTTGAAGAACTAACCCTTAGCAGCATTATTTTTTTCATAGTTTTCTTCTTTTCCCTCTCATGAATCTCAGACCAGATTTTTATTATTTCTTTTATTTTGCTAGTAGTAATATTGTCTTGTTGACTTTGCTCTAGTTGCTGTAAATTTTGTGCCAGCATATCAATCTTAAGTCTTTCTTTCTTTTGCATGTATGCATGTATTGCTATGAAACTTCCTCTGATGACAGTCTTTGCTGTGTCCCATAAGCTTTCGCATGTCATGTTCTCATTCTCATTGGTTTCTAGAAATTTTCTAATTTCTTCTCTGATCTGGGCCAATGCGCACTCCTATTGCAATAGAGTTATTGATCCTCCAATTGTTTACCTGTGCTTTCTCCATCTTCCTTTTTTGAAATTTCAAACCTTATGGCACAGTGGTGAGAGAGAGAGAGAGAGAGAGAGAGAGAGAGAGAGAGAGAGAGAGAGAGATCTGATATCAAATGCTTAAATTTATGCAGATTTGAATTATGCCCTAGCATGTGGTCTATCTTTGAATGTGTGCTATGTAACTTGAAAAGAATGTGAAGTTTTTTGTATTTGGGTGGAGCGCTCTGTAAATATCTATCAGGTCAAGTCATCTAATTATAGTGTTAAGATCTTTAGCCTCCTTGTTGAGTTTCTTTCCCAGTGATCTCTTTCTTAGAGAGTGGTGGATTGAAATCACCTACTATAATTGTTGAGGCTGTGATTTCTTTTTTTATCTTTTGGAACATTTGATTGACATTTTCCACAAATCGCCTGTTCAGTGAGAAAATGTTTAGAATGCTTAGTTCTTGGTGTATGGTTGCCTTGAGCATTATATCGGGCCCCTCCTTATCCCTTTTAATGGTTTGCCCTCCAATTTTATTGGAGATTAGGATCACAACCCCTGCTTTTTTGAATTGCTCTTCACTTGGTATGTTTTTGTCTAGTCTTTTATTCTCAGTCTATTCTTGTCTGTAATCTTGAGATGTGTCTCCTGTAGGCAGCAGATGTAGGGTTTGTGTTTTCTAAGCCAATCTTGTTACTCTCTGTCTCTTAAGGCCTGAGTTCATTCCATTGATATTCAGGGTTATTACATCTATCTGTGGACTCTGTGATGTCATTTTATTCCACTTGTGTTGGGTGTTTTTTTAACCTCTATTTCTTTTCCGTGGGTTGTGCATGTGTGTGTTTGTGGTTCATTCTTGCCTTCTTTCCATCAGTGAGCCCTTATCTTTTGGGTTGTTTTCCTTTTGATGGTCTCTGGGAGGGTGGAGTTCTATGTGGTGGTCTCTTCTTTGTGCTTGGGGAGTGTTGTTCTTCTGTTCTTACTGGGTCAGCAAGGATCTTTTGTAGTGCTGTGTTTCTTTTAGTGCAGTCTTTGAATTTTTCCTTGTCCAAGAAGACTCTCACTTCTCCATCAACCTTGATAGATAATTTGGCTGGATAGAGTATTCTTGGATTTGTGTTATTTTCCTGCAATTTTCATAATATGTTGCTCCACTCTCTCCTTTTCTTCATAGTATCTGCCAATAGGTCTGAGAATACTCTTATCTGCATGCCCTTATATGTGACTGCTTTCTCCCCCCTAGCTGCTTTCATAATTTTCTCCTTTTCCTCAACATTGGATAGTTTAACTCTGTTTGGTGACTTCTTAGGATTCTGTCTAGCTGGTGTTCTTTTGGCCTCCAGGATGGTTGCCTGGTTTTCATTCATTAAGTTAGGGAAGTTTATTTTTTTAATTTTTTTAATTTTTATTTTTGGGCATCACTGCTCTCTGGTGGTGGGAGTAGGAGGCCCAGCCCCACTGCTGGAATTGAACCTCCGTCCCAGTGGGCTGCAGTCCCGCGCACAACCACTACGCCACCAGGGCTCAGCCCGGGAAGTTTTTATTCAAGAATTTCTTCACTATTTTTTATGTTGATTTTATTGATGTATTTTCCCCTAGTAATTCAATTATTCTGATGCTGTTCCTTCTCATAGCATCAGACATAGATCTGAGATTTTCTTCAGCTTTTCTGATGGACTTGTTAGACTTTTTCTCACATCTATTAATTTCTTATTTGGGATTTCTCTGGGCCAAGAGTGTGATTATTTGCCTCCTCCATTTTCTGGGCAAAGTCTGTGAGTTTGCTATTAGTTTTTGTTATCTCACCCCTTAGCTCTTGTATTTCCCTTTGGTGCATAGCCTTTATCTCCTCTATCATCTCATCCTTTTCTGTATTGCTTCCCGCATATGCTGCATTATTCTCAGTAGCATTCTGAAGAGTTCTTCAGTGGGAGGTCAACATCTGCCTTTTCTATGATTCCTATTAGATCCAGGTCATCCTCTGACATTGGATTCTGTTTCTTTTTTCTTGTTGAAGCTGTGGAAGCAGCTTGCTGGTTTTTGTTGCTGTTGTTGTTGTTGTTGTTGATTTATTGGTAATAGGTATCATTTTCCTGGGCATCACAGAGCCCTGGGCTCTCTCTTTGGGAGATTCATAATGGTTTCTGCAGGTTGCCTATAGCCAACTGCCTTGAAGGATTGTCCCAAGCCCCTTTGTCTTGATAGGTCTTCCCTCTCCCCTTGGCCTATGTGTTCCACCCACTCTCAGGTCTCTGTAGAGACTGTTTGCAGAGCTGTGCAGGCTGTGGTCTGATGCAAAGTTTTGGGTCAAGAACAGGGACATCTAATTTGAAGATGCAGTGGGGATTGGGTGATTTATTCCTAGCTAGGGATACTTCCAACAGTAGGCAGGTGGGAAGGAGGGTTCCCTTATTTCTGATAGCCCAAAGATCCCTTTCTCAGAGAACAGAGGTGGGGGAATTGTGGATGAAGAAGTCAGAATGGATAGCGTAATGGGAAGGCCCCCAAGGCTTGAGTCTCTAAGCTTTAGCTGCACTAACTTCTGTCAGACTTTGACTGCCGCCTGCCAGGCCTAGAGTGTCAAGGTGGACAGGAACATCTGGGGTAAGGGCTGGCTCACTAGTCTGCGCAGAGCCAAGGCAGGGTGGAAGCCTCTGTTGTAAACCTGGCTGGCCTGTGGCACTAGTCGAGGCAGAGTGGGTGCCTGGAACACTGCAAAAGGGCAGTTGGTGGACCTGAGACCTTACCAGTCCTTAGGGAGTGCAGGCGATGGGGTTGACGTCAGCTCCTGGATCAGAGAATGCCCTGGGCTGTTTCAGGGGTCGAACAACAGCTTTGGCACTACTGCTTGGTCCCCAAATCTCCCCACTGACCAATCTCCACAGAGCTTCGGGTGTGAGCTACCTACATAGGAGCCATCTGGCCTCTCCTCCCCATTGTTCATTTTTCAATGGCAGTTAGGGATTGTTTGTTGGTTGGTGTGTTTTCTCTAGGCTTCAATATTTAAAATCTCGGGGCAATGATTTGCATCGTTACGCCAACATCCATGAAAGCCACCAGAGGTAGAAAATAAATATTAAGGATAATACTAGGATAACTATTTGTTTACAAAAACAAGATGAGGAAGGCTTGGTACCAAAGATATTAAGCACTGTGTCGTATTTGGTTATTCCTAAGCAGTATTACATCAGGGTGCTTATGAATATGAATACAGAAAATTAATCTATTCAGACACTTAATTGCTCCCTTGGAAACTTAGTAGAAAATGTTACCATCATTCTACTTTATAAAACCATAACTGATTCTTTTCTCTAGTCATGGTTCTCATCAATTTGCTAAGCTTATTAATAAAAGCTTTCAACCTGGAAGTCATACTATCTAAACCTATTAGTTACACAATTTAAGAGGAAAGAAGAAATTACTTTCATATATCTAGAGAAGGAAACCTTAAAACAGCCTGCAATTAAATAAAAACCAATCAAGGAACATTTTAATCTGTCCAAGGTCCAATTTCTGTTTCAGTCAGGTTTGAAATCCATTGTAATTAATGCATCCTGTCACCATACTGAGTTCTGGAAGGGTTAAATAGTCTGGGACCCTTTAAGATGAAAACATCCATCTTTTAAATAAGTCTAATATAGTCCATATATCTTTTGGGTACATCTCAGCGAAGCAAAAATCAAATCTGTAGATGACAAAGCTTATAATTACTTTTTAACTTATACAATGAAAGACTTGATGTAATTTGAAGAAAATTAAAAGCCAAACATAGTTAAAAGCAATGTTAGGCAAAAACAAAATAGAAAACCCAAATAACAAAACCCCCCAAATGATTAACCTTATTTTTTTTAAAGTACAGATATAAGGCCTATCAATTTAATAAATTTACTAACTAAACTTATGACTGGTGTTGGTTTAAAAAGAAACAAAATTACTTCCAAATTAACTAAAATAGGTAGAATGATAACTTATTAAGTAAAATTATTTCTGTGACTTTCCACCAAATTTTGATTTGGGGGAGGTATTATGCATCTATAATATGTATTAGTATTATACACATTAATCTATGTATGATATGTACATATAATATGTATGTATGTTATACACATTAAAAACATGGTATCACTATTCCCAATTATTTGAGAAAGCACTGTACTGCTTTACACAATGATTACATCAATTTACCGTCTCACCAGCAATGTATAAGGCTTTCAATCTCTGCGTTCTATCCAGAATTTGTTTTTGTTTTGTTTTTTACTTTTTTTTCTCCTTTTTTTTCTTTTGCATCACTGCCCTCTTGTGGGAGTGGGAGGCCCAGCCTTGTTCCTGGAGAGCTGCTGTTGGGTTTGAACCGCCAAGCCAGTGGGCCACAGTCCCACACTCAACCACTATGCCACCGGGGCTCAGTCCGTTTTTTACTTTTTTAACTTTGCTATCAATACTGAGATAAGAAGTCTGGGCAGCCGAAGAGTGTGGTAGGTAACGGTCGTCAGCGCAAGGGTCATTTCGTCGCTGGGAAGGGACAGCCCTCGCCCGCGGTGATGGTGGTTAGCAAGATGAACAAAGATGCGCAGATGAGAGCAGCAATGAACCAAAAGTTGATAGAAACTGGAGAAAGAGAGCGCTCTGCTTTCCTCTGTTGACTTTATTCTCAAGCAAGTTCTTCCCACAAAATGGCAGAGATGGTCGGCAACAATTCAAAATTTCCATCCTACCATCCCAGACAACCTTCTTGCCAATATTCTCGACAAAGAATTACCCTGACTGCCATTCTACCTAGCCTCAAAGCATTGCTGAGAGCTAGATTAATGGAATGTGGCTGGAAGGATCAATTGAAAGCACGCTGTAAAGGTAATTAAAGAAAAAGGACTAGAACACGTTACTGTGGATGACTTGGTGGCTGAAATCACTCCAAAAGGCCGAGTGGACAGTTCTATGAATTTTAACACCTGTACAGATTCATGCAGTCACTACTCCAATCGAGCCCTGGGACCTGACAGTGTAAAGAAGGAGCTCCTCCAGAGAATAAGAACCTTCCTTCCTCAGCATGCCAGCCTCGAAGATTGAAGGAGATCCTGTGATTCTGTGGTTTTCTCCTCTGAAGGTGAAACTTGCCATACATTAGAAATCAGTTTCCCAAAATAAAATCCTTTTTTGTATGACGGGACACAATTTTCAGTAATGATGTATATACATTGTATTGATTTTTTCCCCTAAATGTGTTATTTTAATAAATATCTCACGAATGAAAAAAAAATACTGAGATAAATTGGTCACTTATTGTTTTGATTTCAATCTCTTTTTAAGGCCACAAGCATTTATTTATATTTTTTCTCTCCTTGAAACTAGCCAGTGTGTCACCAAAGAATTTAAGTCAATTTTAATTTTACTTTTCCTCCTTTATAACCACTTAGATCAATGTTCAGGTCTAATGGGTAAGGAATCTGATTTTTTTTTTAATGCTGTGACTCTTCTGTTTTTTTTTTAATTTATTCATTCATATTATTTTCCCTTTTATTTGTGAAATATCACACATGTGATAAAATGTATTATATATAGTTGTATAGTCCATTTCATAAAAATAGTGACAGTGGGCTGAGCCCAGCGGCGTAAGTGGTTGAGTGGGGGACTGCGGCCTGCGGGCTTGGCACTTCAAATCCAGGGGCGGCTCTCAGGAGCAGCACTGGGTAGCTCCCACGACCTCCAGAGGCAGTGATGTCCCCCCCCCAAAAAAACAAACAAACAAACAAACAGACAAACCAGTGATAGTATCCCATTAAACCTCTACTCTATGTGGTTTTCTACTTAAAAAAAAAATGTTTCCCACCCACCTTCCCTGCTTACCTCCCTGTCCCTTTCCTCTTCCTCATCCACCAGCCCTAGGCTCTTCACAGACTTCAAAGTCTTTTCCTTTAGTGTAAAAAACAATTTTATTGTTCTTTCTAACTTTATAATAATGGTGTCAAAAGACATTTATCTAACCTTGCTAAAAATATATCCCTCAATTCTGTCCATGTCATGACAGACTCATCATTGTTTTTAAAGATACATATTCCATTGTGTGCAGGTGCCAGAGCTTTTTTTTAGCCATTCTTCTACTTATAGGACTTTGGATTGTTTCCATCTCTTTGCTATTATAGAAATTGCTATTATAGAATGGGTGTCCATATGTCTCTTCCTGTTTTGTTGTTCCTTAGTTCTTTAGAATGGAGAGGTTACAGGGGACCGAGGTATTTAGATTTGCATTTGTTAAAATTATCTCCATACTGTTTTCCATAGGGATTGTACAATTCTGCAAGCCCAGTGGCTTTGGATGGACATTTCAACATCTACATTTTCTCTAGCATTTATTTTCTATTTTAAGCAAAATATTTTCTAAAAAGAAAATGAGAAGGGGAAAAAAGAAAATGTGGATAGTGGGGGAGCAGGCACAATTCTACCCGTAGGAGGATATTGCTTATGTCTCCACAAGAAAGGGAGAGAGGGACCAGACCTCAACCTGTGTGCCAAGCCTTGAGGACACCATACTGGCATGAAGCAGAGAACTAACAGAGAGGTCTGCAGAGCCAGCCCCAACCCCAGCTACTTTGATGCCTTCCCCAGAAGAATGCACTACAGGGGACAGCACTAAAGATACAGCCAGAGGAGAGCGGTGCACCTGTGACTGAGAACACAGGAGCAAACTAAGAGGGGAAGAGAGAGGGGACTGTATCCTGGCCCACCAAGCTCTGAGAATGACAGTCCTGCTCAGAGCAGCCAAGACACCGAGAGGACCACAGGGATGGTCCCACCAGAGACACAACGTCCCCTCACTGACCCACAGTGTTTCAGGGGCCAACACTATGTACACAGTGCAGGAATTGTGCCCAGTCTGGACTCTCCTTCTCATCCCCGCCCCCCCCAACACACACACACACACACACACACACACACACACACACACACACTTGGGCGAATCAGGGAGCGCAACAGAACAGCAAGGGGAGCAAAGCAATGAAATTGCCAAGAAATCCTGAAAATAGACTTCAGAATTTGGGGTCAGGACTTGTTACCTCATCAAACTCAATCAGAAAACAGACCTAGAAATATTTATAGGCCTTTTTTTCTTCTCCCCCCCCCCC